>JAUZNJ010028163.1:0-16276 GCA_034780135.1 Jordanella pulchra
CAAGAGCAACAGGAGTAACAAGGAAAACAGAGGCCCAGCTCACATGAGCTGGCAGGCAGATAACAGATCCCAACAAAAGGATAATGAAAGCTAGAATTCTCTATACAGTATGTATCTATCAGGTATATTTCAAATACAATATATCTATATTTAGTTGATGCTCCAAGAGAAAACAGGTGAGTTGTACTGACCAAATACAATTAGAAAGTAGGTTACCAGAATGTATGTATTTGTATTTGTTATCAGCTTTTAAATGTCTCTCTATATGCAAAAGCCCTAAATCCATAAAGTCATTGCTGTTCATAACTCTAACGGGACTAAAACAACTCAGAAACTACAAATGCATTAAATTCTTGATGTCTGAAAGATCTGCAAAAACACTGACCGTTCAGTTTTTTTTCTAAATTTTGTAACATTAACTTAACAGACAACAGAAAGTAGAAAGACTATCATGGTTTCATTTTCTTTTGAGGATTTAATAATTTTCAAATGCCCTCAGCAATATAAAGAATGTAATTCTTATTAAGCTTGTAATGTATTTAGAAACAAATCTTAAAATTAACTTAAACTGCAATACTTTCTATTGATAAATCCTACCACAATAAAATCTGAAGTTTGTATTTATGAATAGGCTAAAACCAGTATCTAAAATAAGTGTAAATAAAACTGGAACAAGATACAAAACATGTAGCAAGTGAGAGAGACACAGGTTAATTTTAAGCTGAGAGGAAATAAAATACCAAAGATACACTAATTAACTCTTTTTTGGTAATCCTAATGTAAACATCAAGAAAATGTTGGCTACACACTGCATCAATGTAGTTCTAAACCATGCCTCTGCATTTCAAAGGAGAAATATTTGACTAAGACATTGTTAATGAAGAGGGTAAAAATTAGAATGGTTTTGAATATTTTGACTGTGAATGTCTTACTTGTTGCTCCTTCTACAAGAAAAGGTACCAGATGTATTACAGAGATAGAGGTTTTGCTGTATGGTCCAAGTATAAAAAATTCCTACATGTGAGTTTTGTTTTTTGTTTGTTTTTTTATTGTGAACATTTTCAATAAGCTTACAGAACAGAAATGTAAACATATTACTATTTTTACTATTGCTATTATTTATTATTGATTGAAAACTTAGAAAGGAAATTTGACCAGATTAACTAACTCATATGAGTTTATATGAAGACGCTAGGCTAGGGTAAAGAGAAGCAAGATGCCCTGGTACAGATTTGTCTTTTAAATATTTAAATTCCAACCTGCAGGTTTGAATCCAATTTTCACTCTGCTTAGTTCAGTAACCATATAATCCTGTGCAAACCTCAATGTTTAAAATAAATTGTTTTAAATAATAAGAGAAACCCTATTTATTCATTTTCTCTTTGTGTATGATTTTGCTAATTATGTTTTTTTAATAGAGAAGTGGAACATAACAGCTTTGTTATACATTTAACCAACCATGAATGTTATACTTGAAATTCATGTTTAAAAACACTTTTTTTTTTTTGCAGTAAACTGATTGCACATACATGACAAACCATCCCATAATACACTCAAAGACATAAATGACATTCTCATAGGATTATGTCTAAATCTAATTGACTGGTTTATTGCCACGGGAAGCTTTAACATCATTAACCTCTCCTCCTACATAACAACAGTTTGCTAGGTTAGTCCAGGAAATTCTGCAAGGAGGTGGATAAAACTGTGAGGTTAACACCTTCATGAGAATAACAGCTCTAAATGGGTGTAGGCTGCAAATTGCTCCACTTAGTTAGTGCTAGCAGCTGTTCAAATTTTTTGCATGATGGTCACACTTCCAGTGTCCAAATGTCACTTATCATCCTGTTGGGTTTTAGCACTCGGGATTTCAAGTCTCCTACACCCAACTAAACAAACGCAGGACGTTGAAAACAAGGCCACGCCCTGTTCAAACATCTACCAATCATCACTGTTTGATTTCAGTCAGTATCCTCACGTTTTTTTTCACACTCTAGAGGGCAGGACCCCCTTGAAGGATTAGAAGGCAGGAAGAGACATATAGGGCAGCAAGAGGAAAACGGAAGGATGAGACCCTGTTAATGGCTTCTGGAGCAGCAGCTGACAGCAGCCACGTTGTCAATAGGGTGTGAAATTCCTGTTTAGATGGGATCTCCGTCTGGCAAATAGCTTAAGAGACACTAAAGAAGCGGAAACGTGTCAGCCTGTTTACCGTCAGTAGTGGCCTTTCTGCCATACCTCTGCACAGTGGACTGTGTATCTGTATTTGCTGATGCCTAACCGTTTTCCCCAAGACCTCTGTGGGCAGCCAGCAGGGAGGCTGTCATAAAGGGCAACAAAGCAGTGAGGAAGTGCTGCTGTTGTTTTATGTGACTTGAAGCATTACAGGAAAAGCAATAAGGAAGAAAAGAAACACCATCATTTGAGACCAAAGGAAACCAGATGAAGTCAATGCATCACATAATGAACACAGCAGAGCCTAACATGTTGACATAAAGTAATTGCAGTCTTATCTTCACACCAGTGGCTAATGTAATTTGATAACCACATCCTTTTAAAGATAAAAAGGAGACAATAAAAGGGTTGTTGTCAACGAAACTGAAATGCATTTTGGTATTATGGTATAACATTAAAGCATCATGAACGAAATATGTTTAGAATAAATAAGAAAACAAACAGTTAAAATACAGCTTCACCTCTAAGATTCAGTTTTTCACAAAGTTGATTTACACTCAAACCTGAGTTTTTCATCTGATCAAAAGTTTAAGACCATAGTCTTTAAAAGCCAAAAGCTGTGTAAAAATCTGGATTCTATGTCATTTTCTGTGAAGTCTTTACACTGTCAAAATCTCCTGATTGCAAAAGCCAAAAAGCTCACTGACTTTGAACGTGGTAGGATTGTTGAGCTGCAGGCCGCAAGCAAGGCCTCTCAAGGCCTCTCACAACGTGCCATCGCTGCTGAGGTTGGACGCAGTAAGACAGTCATTTTGCATTTTTTTAAATGATCCTGAGGGTTATGGAACAAAAGGTCAAGTGGTAGACCCAAAAAAATGTCACCAGCTCTGAGCCCCAGGATCCGATTGGCTGTGCGTCAAACACGGGACGATCCTCTACCCAAATTAAGGCCATTACTGGTGCTGACTGCAGCTGAATAACCATCAGACGGCATCTGTGAGAGAAGGGCTTCAGAAACAAAACGTCTTCAAAGGCCACGTCTTCTTCAACGCCACAGAATCGTTTGGACTTTGCAAGGGTGCAGCAAACATGGGACATTGAAAGGTGGAAGAAAGTTGTTTTCTCTGATGCGAAAAATGTAACCTTGATGGTCCTGATGGCTTCCAACGTTACTGGCATGACAGGGAGATCCCACCTGAGATGTTTTCTAAAAGGCACAGTGGTGGGAGCACCTTTTTTTTGACACTTTGATTTCTGTTTTGGGGGGTTTTCAGATTTTTTTGTGCTATGGTCTTAAACTTTTGATCAGCAGAAAAAATCATGTTTGAGTATAAATGCAGTTTTCAATTAATTCTCAGCTCAAAAGGTTTTGTCTCTTATGCTGATTTCTTATTTTATCATTGTGAAGCTCTACTTAAAACCTTCTTAAGATCCAATAGAGCAAAATGCAAATTCTTGCAATTTTTTGACTGGTCTTAAGATTTTGATCAGGAGTGTATTTCAATTTTATTTATTAAACTTATTCGGAGAAAAAAAGTCGTAATTGTGAAGACCAGACTAAAGTCTCACAGAGAGCAAAAAAAACACTTCTGATGTTTTCAGTTTTTTAGACGGATTGAGTCTTGGACGTCAGCAAAAATGATCTGAATTAATTATTTCCACCAAAGGGGATACGACTAGAGCATCAAAACTTTTTCCAAAGCTAGAATATACATTTTTATAGATATTACATTTTTGGTGTACATTGAAAATGTGTTAATATTTCTTTTTAAAGAACAAAATACTCTTATTTTTTATCTCACGTGAGATGCATGGATGTTTATTATTCTAGTTTTCTCACATTAAAACCAGGCACGTTTATTAACGGAAATTTCTCTTGTTTTTCTGGATTTTCTGTCCATCGTTCTTCTAACCCAATCAGTTCTGCAAGTTTTCAGACGACTGGTTTAGAGTTTGGTGCCTTTGAGTTTGTCCGCCTACCCTTAACTGAAGTTTGCGTGAGCTGCTGAAAAGCCTGCTGTTGTCTGCTGTCCGGCGGGAGGGAAAGTGGACTTACGTCAGAAACTGATATGATCCCTTTGACGTCAGAGCTGAAGCTGTGGGCATCACGTTTTGCCATTGTCTGACTAGGTTGAAATCTGCAGCCCCCACGGTGGCGCCGCATGCAGCTGCTGATTGTGCAGCTGCTCTTGTGTCTGCAGCCCTTCACTCAAGGTCATGAATAAAAGTGTAATCATGCATTTTCTACTTGTGATCTTACAGTTTCTATGGTATTATTATTCATTTTATTACGGAATCTGGGTTTTTCATTAGAAAAACTTCAGAATATGGAAAGAACTGTGCAAAATGTAAGTAGTCTAATGATGATAAAAGCCAATATTATTTCTTTAAGGCTTGCTTATTAAGATGTCTCTCAACTTGCTACTCTTGTCCTCCATCTTAAACACCACATATTTAGCCATTTGCCTAAAAACGTAATGCTGTGTCGACCTGTTCAACATGTTGTTTTAATATTTTATTTAATGTATCTCATAACTTTATTTTTAGACCCATGTTAAAGTTATTTTAAAGAGATTTCTGAGCACCTGTTGAAGTTCAGTTGAGGAGTTGAGGATTTAAAGCAGCCAGTCACGGTTTGACTCCAGAAATCATAGAGAATATGGTTCCCAACAGCAAAAAAACCCCAAAAGTGACTACATTTAACTAGTAAAGGAAGTAGTTCATGATCGGCTGATGGACCTGCCTTTTTCCCCTCTTCTGTTGTATTTCCAGATGGAATCAGTGTGACAGGTTTACCAATCTCCAGTCCACTCAGACAAGTCCTCAAACCCAGAGCCGAGACCAAAGCGATGAGCAGCGAGTCTGGGAAGGCCGAGTACAGCCACGTTAAGGTAGGCAAATAGGAAACAGGACTGCATGCGCTCCCTGGAAAGTGCCAAAGTGTTGGGAGACTACGGCTACATTCCCCCCCACTTCTATTTCGGCAAACGATTTGTATCTCAGTTGAAGATTTTGCAGAGACCTTTTGGTATCTGCCTGTAGAAATGGCTTATTTTGATGCTATCTCACAATGGTTCAAGAAGGCCTGTGTTCGTTCAATCAGTCCTCAGAGCTCAGTGAAGATAGGAGGAGGATTCACCACATGGAGCAGATCTGTAGGGGGAGGACTTCAAGATGTCTGATGGCTAGAAAGATGCTGCATCACAAAACACCAAACAGCCAAACTACCTGATGTGATGAAGCCTGCATTGTTACCTTTCAAAGCCAGAGAGAGGCTTTTATTTTTTGCTGTGTGAATCATCATGAGAGAAAACAGAAGTAATGTTTACAGTTCAGATGGCTGTCAGAATCTTTTCTTTTTCACTCTTCTGGACAGTTTGACAGGATAATGACAAATGCATGAAAAAAAAAAAGATTGTGGGATGTTACTTGTTGAGAGGCAAATAACAAACTAGACGACTTTGAGAAAGGAGCAGAATTATAACTTTACAAATCTCACATATTTTCAGAAACTCATTTTATGTAGGGAATAATTATTAAACGAATGCATTTTATAATTTCTAATTCATACTTGTCTTTAGATATGCAAGTTGTTGATTAATGAATTAATCTAAAGATGATTGATTTTATCAATCAGCTATGAATTATTTGAAATGTTGCTATTTTTTTACAAAGCTTCTTTTTTATTAAGACTTTCTATAACAAGAAGGGCTAAACTTTTACAATATGCTGAGTAAAAAAAAAATAGTGCATCAATATATTTGAACCATTTATTGTTCCAACTTAATGAACTATTTCCTAGAGAAAACACAATATCTTTCACACATTGTTAAACTTATTTATAAGATAACAATGAAATGGAAAAAAAGCAAAACAGTTATAATTCCCAATAAATCTATCATTAAAAGTCAGGGTATGTCACTCTAATATACTGTCAGACTATTTGCTACCTCGTTTTGATGCAGTGGATGCTAACTGGGGTCTGTTTTTAGTATAATCCAACAATCTGGTAGGAGGGACTTTGTGCTGTTATTTTGCAGCAGGTGGTTCTGGTTGCTCTCAGAGGAAAGTTAAAACTTGACTCCATGATGTACATTAGATCACTAAGGCCTTTGCCGTCTTCTGTGCTAGCTGCTAGCATGTATCCTTTCATTATGTTATAAATCTTTTGTGTTATGCTTTCCACTCTTCTCTCATCACATCCTGGCCTTCATAGCACAGCAGAGAAGTTGCACTGCTCGACCATGAAGCACGGCTAAATGAGAGTTTATGTCGTGTTTATATCAGCAAACAGAACCACATAAAGGTCATTCTGCGTCCTTTTCCATTAAACATTATAAATAACGGTGTTTCTTTTCTAGCATGCAGCCGCTCCCACATTACTTCTCTTGCAAATAGCATTCAAGCTAAATGAATAAACACTGACAGACATTCCTTCTAAGTGGGTGTTATTGGTTAATTGATTTTAGTCTGATAAACCATAAATCAACATTTACTCATAAGTCAGTTATTTATTTCCATCCCTACTTGTCTTCATTCAGGAAGGATAAATGTTGTGAGGCACTCGTCCTTTAAGTTGTACAGCTAATCTGTTAAACATGTGACTAATGTGTACAGATCCATCACATGTCATTAGTTTCATTGAAAAAAAACATTTATTTCAGTAATTCAACCCAAACAATCTGAACCTGAAGGGTGATTCATGAATGAATCTGTTTGTTTTGTTTTTTATGACTCACAGCTGTTGTTAGCAAACTTTTGTGTATGTTCTGGTTGTAATATAATATTTAAACCAGTCAGCCATGCAGTGACCTGCACCATTAAAGACTAGTGACATGGCAGATGTGTGGCTACAGGTCTGCATACCGTTGCACCAACATATTCCAGTTCAGATAACTAAAGAAATGGGACCACCTGAAGTCGATGAACTTAAATTTATGTAGATTGAAGATGTCCTCTTGTTTATCAGCAAATTGCATTTTTATCTGATGGTGAAACTATCTTCTGGAGGGAAGATCAGGGTCTTTAGTGTCATTTGAAAGACTTTCTGTGCTGCTTTGGATTTGACTCGGACTGAGAGCAGAACATTTTCTAGTTAAAGGTTAGAAAGCCAATTAGATTTGCTGTCTAATTTTAAAGCTGACTGTTTCACTGATATAAGGAGAGAAAAAGTACTTTTTTTCTCTTTTTCATTGAATTGAAGTTTGTTTATGAAGCTTATTTTCATGAGAAACAATTAACACAGCTCTCACCATTTTGACTAAAACACGGCCATGTCTAATTCCTCAGGTTAAGACCAGGAATCCTCTCTAGTTTTTATCACTCAGAGACGTTTCAGTTTTGCAACCCTTTCATTTTTCTTTTCTTGTCTTTCTCAAGTCACGCTGACTTTTTATTTCTTCCTTGTTTAAAAAGACCAAAGCACAGCATTTAATTAGGATCCTCGCTTTCGTGATTTTACTTCTCCAAACTTCTTTATGGTATAAAATTGCTTCCTGCCAGTGAAATCAAGTGTTTTGTTTTTTTCATAGTGGGGGAAGTTTATTTCTTTTGCAAACTTAAAGTAAAAGTCAATAACATTAAGTTTTCTTTTAAGAATTTGCTGGTATTTATATATATCTTATTGATTGATTAAGGGTTAGTTACACACTGGAACATCGGATTATATGTTGACTCTCATGATTAATATTTAAACTAAAACTTTTTCAAAGTCTAGAAAAAAATCACAATAATAAACAAAATGTAAAACATGCTTAGTAAATGTAAACTGAAAAAGTGTTCGTCTTGATCTTCATTGTGTCGAGCTGAGTTTGCAGTGAATTGTTGGTTTTACTGGGATTCTCTCTGTGCAGCAGAGTTTATAATGCAGTTCATTCCTTTCCCAGTGGATGTATTACATATTTGACATCAACTACCTATGTTGTGAATTAAGTAGCCTTTGTTAGAGACGAACGAGGCATTTTAATGAGATCTTGAGCTTTCTAGGGGCAGAGTTGGACTGACAGGGTAGAGTACAGCTCAGAGTGCAGCTTTGGAGCCAAGCTATATATAACTAAGCAAATTCCTTAAGGATTTTAAAATCCACCTGAAGACTGGTTGTAAAAAACAAACACTTTTTCCTTTAAGTGAAATTTCTGCAGTGGAAATCAAAAGGATTTATCCCGTTTTGCTCTGCAAACTGTAATCAGTATTCTGGTCATCGTAGGTTTGATTGTTTTCCACAGTTTGACTTTAAACCACACTGAGCGAGCTGGACAGATTTTGTCAATCCGTGGACAGAAAACTGCAACTCTGAGAAGAAATGTCCTGCAGTTCATTCATTTATTTGCACCTTGGCTTTAGAACCAGGATATTTGTATTGTATTATGTAATCCTTTGTTCTAAGGTATCTATTCCCTAATGAAAAACTAGCAGGATTTGGTTCAGAGTTCAACTCAAGTGGGCTTCTGTTTTCTGAATGTTATTACTGGATCACAAATTCCTCAGTGTTTTTATTTGTTTATATTTTAAATAGTTGCTTTTCTTTTATAGTTCTTTATTGCTTACAGAAAAAGTCTGTGTGTTGAGACAAAAATAATATTTTTCCCCTCATAATATGATTCTTTTTATAATCATTTTATGTCTATTTCTAATTTTGTAGGGATTCCTATGGATCATTTTTCAATTCTCTGCATCTCTTTTATAATTATCCCATGTTTGGATTTCCATTCAGATGAGGAAAGTTATTAAAATGTTGTTTTTTTTTTTTCATTTTTTTTTTCTTTTCAGAAAAAAATCATAGCAGGAAAAAAGGTCTAATTGACCCTCAAGTTTTAAACTATTAACCTGTAACATACTGTATAAGTTTGCTCAGTCAGTTTATCATAGAAGCTGAGGCCAAAATAGAGCGACCGATCAAATAATGTCTTTCTGTCTGAAGGCATTTTTTTATCATAGTGGGGCTGGTAATCAATAATTTAGAGGGTTCTCCACCTATATTTCTGGACATTTCTGACAGAGCAAGTAGTCTCCTATTTGGAAATGTAACTGACATGCAGGATGTGCAAAAAGAAGAAAACTACCATCTGCTGAAAGTAGGCGGTAAGAAAAAGGAGAATAGATGCAACGATACGAAGCTGAGGGGGTTAACAGCCAGGCCGGATTGAGCTGTTGGCAGAAACCAGAATCATGTTACTACAAACTAGTACTTCATGTTTTTGAGTTGCATCATTCTGCTTTCCTTTATTACTTATCATTTATAAACACTTTTCAGCATTTCTTGCAGCCACCTTTTTATTCACAACCCGAAGTCAATCTCATTCAACATGATGCAGAAATAGGTTCAAACGACTCCCATCCAGTAGACTCTATGTGCAGGTTTTAGTCTCCCTGTTTTTAGGACAGTCCACTTTGCTTATCTGATGCAAAAATAAAAACAAATTGCAGGTTGAAACAGTTTTGGAAAAACTGCGATTAAACTGCTTTGTAAGTTTTACTCGTCACATTAATACTGTTGGTATTTCGGAAAAACAGAGAAGAACCAATTGGTCAAACCCATCTCTAAATCAGGGGTCGGTTCTTGTGCCAGCTAAGCCCCCACCCCAAATAATGTCAACATGTTTCTTGAGTACATTTTCCCCGAGTTTTTCATTGTTGTTTCTCGCAGGCCTTTCCTACTAAAGCAGACTTTCGGACTCTCAGTATGTATAATCAATCAAGAGTGATCTGCAATCAGTACAGGTGGAACCAATGTGTTTATCTCACTGACCTTTCAATGCTCAATCCATGCATCTGTTTCATCAGCCAGTACCAGTGGGCTTAAAAAATGTGGATACTGTCAGAATAGGATGGATTTGGAGTCTGGCTGTTCAGATTTGTTAGGTTGTTCCTACATACACATACAGCTCTCCTTACGATGCAGCCTTGCCCTAAATGGTATTACATATAAACCTATTTAAAAACACACAATATCCGATGATGACAATCTGGAAATAATTTCTTCTTTAAGATTGTTGCAAATTTATTGAGGGGAAAAAAACTGAAACTCAAAACAGAGCTGAAGTGTTTATATTGATCATCCTACAGATATGTTATAGAGTTTAAATAAGTCTGTCTGTGGTGAACTCATTTAATTGGACGCAAGGAAAACACCAAGCAGAGGAATATAGACCACGGTTGCAGGAACCCTCACCAGAAGTCCAGTGTCACCAGCATGGTAAGTTTTTTTCACAATATTCACACTGAATATCGGCCATTACTACTCTACTGTAGAAATCAAATGGCACAGTTACAGCCTGGCTGAAAAATGTTTATATTTCTACATCTTGGAAACACATCATCACTTTCTATACTCCTCAGAGCTTGAAAAAAGGGCATCACAATAAAGACTATTGAGCATCTCCAACGTTACTTTATAATATGTCAATAGCTCATCTGAAAAAGCAACCAGAAACGAGTCTCTACTTTGTGCTTTTTAAAACTCATATGAAACATTTCACATTACGGCCAAACTAGATTAGCAAACCACTTTAGTGAAGTTTAAATACAGCAGTAAGGTTGCAGAGCTGGAACAGAAAATGCATTCATTGTAACTCTCCTTAGATTAAATTATACGTATGTGTGTGTGTGTACTTTACAATGTCTTAAAATATATTAAAATGATAAAGATAAACTACTCAATTCAGAGGGTGCTGTGGCTTTTATTTTGCCGTGCCGTTGCTCAATAGTCAATTACATGTAGAGGAAACCCTGCATTACATTGAGGCACCAACATAGGAAGGATAAGCAACATGTGTGCTGCTTTGACAGTCCCAATGCCCAATGTTGGCCTCCATCGTTTATCAATGGAAGAAGTTTGAAATAGAGCCATCAGCAGAGAGTTCAAGGATGCTACCGAGAACTCCTTGGTCACTCTTTAATGGCTCTAATGTTCCTCTGTGTATTTATGAAAACCTTCCAGAAGAACAACCTCCTCTGCACCAATCAACCAATCAAGGCCTGTATAGAAGACGGGCCAGATGAAAGCCACTCCTTAATAAAAGGCTCATGACGGCCCGTCTGGAGAACCCGAAAGGCTCCTGAAGGACCATGAGCAAAAAAGTTCTCTGGTCTGATTAAACAAAGATCAAACTCTTTGTTGTGAATGCCAGGAATTATGTTTGATGGAACTCAGGCAGGTCTCTTCATTGGGCAAACTACCATCCTCACAGTGAAGCATGGCGGTGGCAGTTTCATGCTCTGGGTATTATTAGTCAGGATGGAGGGCAGCAACAATGCAACATTAAACACCAACATCTGGATGACGTCAGACTGGGGCAATGACCCAACGATCTCAAAGAAGAACCACTCTGTGAATGTCCTGGAGTGGCCAAGCCAGAGTACCGACAGAAATCTAATTTAATGGAATCCTAAATGTGATTTAATTATTTTTCTGTTGTGATTTGCAACAGTCTAAAAGACCCAGCATTTTCATATTTCCTTAATGAAATAGTATCTATAGAATTGAGACTAAAGGAATTACATGTAATACCATTTGGAATAATGCTGGAACATAACCAAACATGGAGGACATGCTGTGGAGGTTTTCCCTATGCTCTGTATTTACAATATTTTCCAACCACTCACCTTTTAGGAGATGTTCAAAGCTCTCGCTTACCTTTCTAACACCTCACCACTGATGTTTGTCTCTCTATCTCCTTTGTTGGAGAGAAGCTGGACCTCAAGGTATTTGGATTTTGATTGTGGATCCAATACCGTCATTACAGCCACAAGTCCTTTCCAATACATCTCATTGTGGCATCTGTGCACAAGGCTGAAGAAGAGGCAGCTAGAGAGTTTTATGGGGATTTAGCATCCTAAATCAATCTTCTTAGGATTTTGTGTTACTGTGGGTTGGAAGGGAGAGAAGAAAACCATAATCCTACCATTACAATTGCCCTCAGCCCTCCTTAAAGATGGCCAGTTGTCTGTCCTGCTCATCCAGCCATCCGGTGGGCGGCTCTGTATCTTCAGCCGACACTGACTTTGTTTAAGCAGGTTTTGGAGGAACCTCTGCTACTGAACAGCCAGGCTTATTAAAACACACAGTGATTATCTTTAAAACAGCAAATGTCCAGGGTACCTTGAAGTTTTACTCCCTCCTTCATAATCCCTCAGTTTCACAGCGGACGGATCGCTGTCAGGATGTAGGAGTACGTGTTCCTCTGAGGTAAACAGCCTGAGAGTTAGAGAAAGACAGAGATGAGGCTTATACAGACATCTCCCCTGGCAGCAGCTCTTAGAGTGGACCGTTCTCAGTATGACCTGTAATACTACGATGAAATTGTCTCCAGAGCTTTTGAATTTTTCTCCTTTTTCATTTCTCACCAACAAAGATTTTAGGTTTTATTTTTAATGTAATGAGGAACACAAAGTTGTGCATGTTTGTAAAAGGTGAGAGGAAACTCTGTTTGTATTGAAACCTCCTCAAAGTGCAAATATGACAGAAGTTCTGTTCTAGAGACTTTGGACATTCGAGGCTAAATTCCTTCTTTTCTAAATACCCGAATCTCTGTCCGGTTGATCAGTTCTTAAGTCCTGCTTTAGATTCTTTATTAGGTTTAGACTTTGATTTTTGGCTGCAGTATCAAGTCATTAGCATAAGATGAATTGCTTTTCTTCAGTATGTCCCTGGATTTAGTCACATATATCATCCTATTAACTCCTACAAGCTTTGTTGCACCATTGGGTAAGAGATATCAGGTGTTGGGATACTGCATGTTGCCCCTAAGTGTTTTTTTTTTTTTCTTGGTCTCATCTGACCAGAACCCAGTCCTGGAAAATCCCTCTGGAAACAAGCTTGCAGTCTGGTTGCTAACAGCAGCAACTGTTGCATCAGAGCTGATCCAGTCCAGGCTAACAAACAAACTAGGCTGCCAGGGGGACAGACTAGTTGCTGGGCTAATAAACTTAGCTGTTAATTGAATTAACCCACCTGTTCAGCAGGAAGCTTGAAACCTCCGCGTCTGTTTTAAAGCTCTGCTTCCTCATGAATTGTCTCCATCTGCTAAAAGCTGCGCTGATGTTATTTTTCTCCCAGTTATTCCTTTTACTTTGTTGTTGTTGCTTTTCTTGCTTTTGGTGGTCTTTATTGAAGCAATATTTGATTTTTACTGATATGAAATATAATATACAATTGTTATACACGGTCCCTTTTAAAGAGAAACTGAAAAATTATCAAATATGTTGAAACGTTTCAAAGTCCAGACCTCATCTGTGGCGGGATCTTTGGAAAGCCGTGCTTTAATAAAAACCTGTAATATTGCATGATGTTAGAGAAGAAAGGACCAGAATTTATCCACAGCTACACAAACACATAAAAAGTAGCCAAAATCATATATATAAGCTTTCATTTTACTCAGACCAACAGAGTAAATGCTTCATTTTTGCCATTACTAGATATTGTAGAAATGTTACCATCTGCTCTAATTTAACTGACTGACCTGACAAGAAGAAAAGAAACTGTTGTTGCAGTTGAATAAAATTATCCTAAAACATTTTTAGAGAAACAGAAACTGAGCAAATGTAAATAGTGATTATATCTTCCTGTTTTTAAAACAAGGTTTTGTTTTTTTGTGGCCACCTATTTGTAAAGCTTTGCTAAAAAACTCAAGATGGATCTTCCAAAACATTGATGTTTAGCTTTTATTTCAAGCTAGGTATATAACAAAAACATCCAACATTTCAGGAAGCCCTTCAAAGACGCACTTCATGTGTGGTTGTGTCAGCTAGAGCTTTCGTTAAACTTTCAGACCCTCAAACTGACTGATGGCAGCTGGTCTGTTGAGGATGAGCTCCTATCTGTGCTTCACACTCTCAAGCATGTCTCTGCTACGATGTATGAAGCATATAGAGTTTTAATCTGCAGCGGCTACCAGGTAACACCAATCTTGGGAAAAAATGTCCCCAAAGTGTCTGGGTTTGAAGGAAGCTACGTCAGCATCTGTCTGCTGCAGATATCAGGTGGAGGAAGATGCAGCAGATCCTCCCTGAAATCCAAGGCGCAAACACATCGCAGATCTACTGAGATCTCAAATAACGAGCACTAATTAGCTTCTTCATTTAAAAAATTGATGCATTGATAAGCAATTATTGGGAAATGCTGCAGGCCTTGCTTTGTCTCTAATATTTTTTTTTCTAAGCAGCCAAATTTGTTGACGTTCACAGAGAACTCTCCATCCTCAATTACTGTACGACTCTTTCTCACCACAATGACTACAGATATTTTTGCATACAATTTTCACAGAGTCTTTCAAACGTGTGAAATAAACACAAAGAACCTGCATCTGCAATCTGCTTGGAGTTTGATAAATCTTACCTGGTATCAACAGTCTCAAGCACTTCTAGAATCCACTACATGGATGTGCCTTTTATTCTGACCATTTTAGGATGCACAGAACTCAAACTTTCTGTAGATCTAAACAATAGTGTATAAAATTGAGCCATATTTTATTTATCTGTGAGATTTTTATCATAATAAACTCTGATAGGAGAGCATCTGGTTGGAAAAAAAAACAAACTACAGTGGGGAGAACAAGTATTTGATACACTGCTGATTTAGACAGACGGCTAAAACCTTATGCTGCTGCAAGTATTTTTAATTTCACCGCCTCTAAGCTGGACTCTACAGTCTGGCCAAAACACTTTGACAGCGGCAACAAACTGCTGTAATAACAGTGAGAAAACACGCTAAACAGGCAGAGCTTCGGCAGCTAAAGTTATGTTGGAAGGTATTAAATCATCAACTATGTGCCCAACTCTAAAACAACACGGCCATCATTAGAGCTTAGTTCTCTGACTTTATCCCTATTCAAGCCTCTTATTAAATACAGTTTTATTGCTCCAACAGCAGCCAGCCTGCCCCACCCAAAACACATGTACATGTAGGTTATCCATACAGTGTTCTCTTTGCCACTAGATAGGGTGGCTTCTAAGCAGTGGGATTTACTGTCCTTTCATCTTCATCTTCCATCAAAGCACATTTCTTTAAGTATTTTACAGTTGTGAGGTATAGCTGGTATTACCAATGTACACAACTGGAAGCTACAGAGTGAACCAACCCATGACGCCACCGTTTGGAGTACTGCAGTATGGCGGCGGCCTTGCCAGAAAATTATAAAACAATAAAGGTGGACTCATCAGAGAACAATCCATGTTTCACATTGTCCACAGCCCAAGATTTGCGCTCCTTGCACCATTGAAACCGTCGTTGGGCATTGGCACAAGTCACCAAAGGTTTGTCTATTGTCATGATTGCAGCCCTGCAGCCCTACCCTGAGTGTAGTGATTACTCATTACCCTCACCTGCACTGTGCTGCTCCCTTTTTAAACAGCTACTCATCACCAGCTTAGTGCGAAATCGTCTGTTGCCACAGTCACAGCTTTCAAGCCTTGCTCCATGTTCATGAGTCTCCTGGCTATCTTATCCTGTCTGATTTTTTGACCACAGATTTTGGCCTTTTCCCTCTGCTGTGGAAGATTTTTGACCTCCTCTTGCTGAATCCTGCCTGCCCCTGACCCTGCCTCCAGTTTTTTGTCTGTTAGATTTACATTGCCTGAGAAACCCTTGTGCATGACCCTGGATAGTTCCAACGACTAAGTCTCTGGTTTGTGGATTTTGTCCCAGTCATCTGTTGCCCCTGTGCATGACCCTGGATCGTTTCAACGACTAAGTCTGTGGTTTGTGGATTTATCCCAGTAATCCGGTTGTTCCCTGAGTCCCCATAGCCCATTCACCCTACCCTCCCTTTGCTGGCTTCCTACCCCTGTGGTTTCCCCATTCCTCAGTCACCAGTGTGACCACTCCCTTTGGAGCCCCTTCTCCACCCTTATTGTGATAATAAACTTTTGTGAATTTGAACACTTGTCTTGGCTGTGTTTTGGGTTCTGGCTGATTTCGCTTGTACATTACAGCTATAGCAGCCCGGCCGTGTATATTGACCCTTTGGAGCTCCCGACAGACAGTTTTGATGAAAACAGGAGAGTCCAGGTGCACAATTAATTCTGCGGTGATTTGGGCAGCCGTGGTTTTATGTTTTTTGGATACAATCCGGGTTAGCACCCGAACATCCCTTTCAGACAGCTT
>JAUZNJ010028164.1:0-16276 GCA_034780135.1 Jordanella pulchra
GAGGAAATATTCTGAGAGTAGCAGGAGAGACTCTAAATGGTGGACATACCTTTTCTCCCAATTTCATGGAATAAGAAATATTGGTTTATAAAGCTAACTGATATTTCCTGGTACAAGAGCTGAGGATCTAAGGGGACAGTTGTTGTGAAGAAATCTGATCTTTCTTTAGAATAAATTTGTATCTTTGCTTTATTTGAGACAATAATACATTCTTCAGAAACATACCAGGGTATTACATGGTATTTACCAGATCACTAACCGAGTCCGATCATTAACCAGATCGTTTTTTGGCATCTGAATGGCTGTAGCCTCCAGTCCCAGAGAAAGAGCACCGCTGGACTCACAATAGTCTTAATTTTTGGCCCTTCTACCATGTCATAGTTTACAGGAAACTTTCTTCATACACATAAGGACAGTGAAAGTTTTTATTTTTTAGAGTTTAGAAAGCAAAAAAAAGACAAATAAATAATAGTAAGAAGACAAAAGTAAAACAAAATAAAACTGCTTGGACATTATGTACCAAAAAGTAGTTATTGGAAATGTGAAATAAAAAAGGGTATTATAAAATAATCTGAGATAAACAAGCAAAAACATCAAATAATCCAACCTGCCAATGAAACAGTTGCATGATTAAATCTCTGTAAAGGTGTTTAAATCCACCACTGATCAATCAACACATTGATTTTAAATCTCTGTTGCTCTGTTGATTGCCTTGAAGATATATTTCACAACACGAATCACCTTTACTTATTCACCATAACTACTTTACAGCATCTTGTATTTTGATTTGTTTTCATTGTTTAAATATCTAGAAGCAGCAGCAAAAAAAAAAACGGAGCAATATCTTTTTTCTGTATCCTTTTGTAAGCTTTAATCAAATCTGGAAGAGATATTTAAAGTTAGTTAAACTAAAATATAAACAAAGGAAAATATTGATCTGGAAACTGCAGATTGATAGAAGAAACATACTAAAACTGGTAAAAATGTTGAAGCAATAAATGGACTGGATCACCTCATTTATATTTTTTGTCAGCCGCTTCGATCCATCTCTCTGGACAGAATGTCTCCAAAGAGGGGTCAGACAAGGATGCTCACTATCTGTTATTTGTTTCTGTTAATGGCTAAGTTTCTAAACGTTCATGTCATAAATTGCCCCATACAAGGTTTTATATTGCCCATTGGCAGATGATATATTTTTTGTTTTTTTAAGATGTATCACAATCATCTCTGATACTGTTAAAAGTTTCCCTAAAGCTTCTGGACTATTCCTTAATGTCAACAAGTGGCTGTTGTCTAAATGAATAAATGCTCACTCTCCTCTATCATTGACATACCTGTCAAGGATCCTTTAACATCTGGGTTCAGCATCATAAGGAATAGTTAAAGAAGTAAAAAAAAAGTAAAATAAAGTAAAAAAAAAAACAGTTGGCTACATCACTTTGTAAATCTCTTTACAGAATGCCTTTGATGCTATCCTCTCTGATTGGCTCATGTTGTTTAAGGGTGTTGGCTTCTCTTCTCTCAAGTCTATGAGTACTCATGACCCTAAACAGTTTCTTGTTTATAAGCTATGTTTCTCAACTCAAATAACATCTTTTAATTGCAGAATTTGTTTCAATATTTTAAGGAAATCTAGTTTCATACCCATCTTGTGTTTTTATCAGAACACAAATCTGCAGAATCTTACATGGGTAAAAATCTGGTATCTTGCACGTATTTTTTTCACTTACTTAGAATATCAAATAAATTTATTTTAAAATTAACTGACACATTTTATCCTACAAAGCTCTTTCTTCATAAATAAAAAAGTGGATATTAATATTTCCTGTTCATTCTGCAAGGTTTATCTAAAGACATATATTCATGTTTTTTGGAAATATGGATTGTAGCTTGGATGTCTACTTATATCCAACCAGGTCTCATTCTCTACTTTGAAATTAGTTTTTGATACAAAACAGGTGAAAGACTCCTCTTCTTTATTACTCATAAATCTTATTTGGTTTTGTCCCTGTGTCCATAACCATAAATGTACTGCAATGTATAGGAAGCCTTTTTTGATGTCTTTATCATGGATATTAAACTATATCCTAATTAAGTCTTTGACTTAACCAAAAGGGGATATAAGTAAAACTATAGGCTATAGATTTTTAATGAAAACAGCTTAACTCTGTAAAGCACATCTATACTTGTATTTTTTTTTTTTCATTATTTTTTTTTTTAGCTTTGCTTTGTCATTTGTTTATTTGGGGTGTTTATGTCTTTCTTTTGGGTGTCTTGTTCTTTAATGTGTTTCTTTAAAAAGCACACACACATTTTTGGTATATCCACACGCCATACCACTAGATGGAGGTACAGTGAAAGATTTGTATTTTGCCAAACGCTAGTAAGAACGCAGAAGAAGAAAAAGAACGAGAACCCGGAAGTCAAATGTGGCCCCCAATGTTTTGGTCAGTACGGTAAACATTCTAGGTTAAAATGATATCTGGTCAATCTCAGAGAGACTTTAACTGTAAGCAGCTAACTTTTGCGGATGAAACCATTGCACAAATTAAGAAGGTCGTGATCAAGCACGAAGAAGAGGTTGGCGGTCAGCGTGGACTGGTGGATTTCAGCCGGATTCCTCTCATTATCCTTCACCGTATAGGTAAACGAAAACACTACGATACTATTGTTTTGTTGCAGAGTGGATTTAATTTAATTGGTCGGATTCGGTTCGTATTTTAAAGCTTTTGTGTAGATTAATTTAAGATTCAGATGCTCTCATCTAAACTTGCATCCCGAAACGATTCGCCACTTCAGGATTCATTTAAAACTAACAGTGTTACAATAAGTTTTTAGTAAAGCTAAACCGTGAAATGGAACATAAATTGAAAAGTGTGGTCAGTTGTTGCATCGTTGCTGAATGCATAAAATATCCTCCAATTAGGGAAACTGGTGGAGGAAACATTTTCTTCTTCGGGTTTTCTTGTCTGTATTTTACTCAGACAAGAGATCCTATTAGGATAGCGGTATTTAAAAACACCAATTGTAGTTGGAGTCGATTTTTTATCTTTAATTTTCTTTCTCCTGACAGTCTGTAAAAGAGCCAGACTTCTGGATGTGTAAGTTTGTGATCAAAGAGGATGGTTGTGCTTTATACTTTCTACAGATATGTACAACGAAATAATAAAAAGTAATACTCTGTATGATCAGAAATGTGATTAGAAAACTATACTCTGGATAAACTCCTTTACAGATCTGCCAAAAGAAAGAAAATAATGTGTTAAAAGGAACTGATCATATTTCATCCTGTTTTTAGGGTCAGAAAGGCCATGTTTTGACCTAAATGGTCTGGTACCTAAAGGTTACCTTACTCTTTTCTGTGCCTTTAACCCTTCTTCCCACTTAGCCCAGGATTGTTGGTTATGATTTATCTTTAGGCTGAACCCTGCGCCTGAGAAAGTTGGAAGTAGTCCTGGATGTCTTCCTTTTGTCTAAAAAAACCCAAAACAATTGTTTATACATTACAGCAGTGTTTTTCAACCTTACTCTTTACAACACTCTGTGGGTTTTAGATGTTTCTATGCTTTAATACAACTGATTTGGATTATTTCAGTTTAGCAAAGCCTGTCAATCTAACTTCAACTAAAATCAGGTGTTTAGATTCTGGTAAACATCTAAAAAAGGATTTTTAGATCCCAGTTCTTGATCAAGTATGCAGCACATTTAATCAAAATCAGTCATATTATTTTGGTGTGTGGGAGCAGTGATGCATCTAAAAAGTAATGAAACACCAGAGCTCAAGGACTGCAGTTCAAGACCCCTGACTTGCGGGATAGAGTGTTCTAAGGAGAAAGCTTGGAAAGCAAAGCAAAAAATTAAAACACAAAAATGAATTAATTTTTGATCATCATCTAAGCCCACTCCCTCTCATTGGCTTTTTCACTGCAAAACTTTCTGTACTTTAGATGCATTATAGCTTTCATCATAACTGTCAATTAAAGAGGCTTTTTTACATATATTAACACATGCAACATGCTTCATCGGTTATGCAAAACTTAAATTCTTTATAAAGTACAAATACAGGCTAGATTTTTACCTGCTTCTTCCATTTACAGGTATTTGAATTTAGAAAAAAAATAAATGACAAGTATGCACAGTACATGGATATTTAAATAAACATGTCATGTATAATGAGTCCTTTGTTGAGTAGTAAACCATTACTGTATGTATTTTGAAGGCATAAAAAGGCATTTTAATATTATCAAAATACATAAAAATAGGTTAACATACTATAAATAGCGGTTCATAAATGGATGCTTAGCATAGATGCTTTCTTGCGCACCGCCTGTTACCTGATACATAACGTAGTACGCTGTTAGAAGGTAGTGGACCGATAAATTATTCGACCTAAACAAACATGAAATAGAACCAATTGCTGATTTTTTTTTCTTTGTGCAATCTTCCTTTGCTGTTGTGCTTGTCTCCAGCCTTGACCTCCCAACAGATGATGCATCGGATCTCAGAGAAAAACAAGCTATTCTACAGGTCCAAGCAGAACCATAATTTGTGCTGTAGAACTTTTTTTGTTTTGAAGAAACACGCATCAGCTGTTTGAAAACACATTTGATAATGACAATGGGATCCAAACCACATTGGTGAAAAATATCTAAGAGCAGCAGATGATGTGATCTGCTTCAGTATCAATTCAAAGTAACTACAACACAGGTTACAGGTTACAGAAAGATGCCCATCATACCTCAAATACAGCTTACATGGAGGCTACAAAACAAGGTTTTACCCTCTTATGCAAAACACAGAACCTCCCTCTGATAACTGACACAAACCAATTGGAAATGGCAAGTGAGAAGACAGAGTGTAATGATTTCACCTCAAAGTTAAGAAGTGGCTCTTTTATTGGCTAATCTGCTTAGTGACATCAACTGTTTCTTTTTTTTATATAATTTAGATCCTGCATTAATTTAATGCAGCAGAACAAAACTGTGATCTTATCTCCATCTGACTGAAGCTAAAAACAACAAAAAAACATTTCTTGTTGAAGTTGACTTGTAAAGAAAAAAAAAAAGAAATTGACCTAAAGGTCCTTTGGACCAATTGATTAGTTTCTGTGACAGTGCATAGTTTCTGCTCCTGTGTAGAATCGGCCATGGCTGACTGATAAAAAGAATAATTATGTCATAAAACAATATTATAAAGTCCTAATATTTGCTCAAAAGGGGAATGGAAAATGTATTTCATTTATGTGTTCAATGATTTAAATTAAAACTCCTTGTAATTTTAGGTTCTAATATATATTTCAGTGCATCTTTACCCATACTTGTTTTAAAAAAAGTGTTTTATCTGTTTTTTGGTTCCCAGACTCACTACAGCACCCTGTCAAAAAGGAGGAGGTTCTTACTGACCAACAGTTCTGTGACCAGGAGAGAAACCACAGTTTGAAACAGGAGGAATCAGGCCCTCTGCAGATTAAAGAAGAACATGATGATCTAGAATATCTGCACATAAAAGAAGAAGAAGAAAAGGAACTTTCCAAAAGTCACGATGAAGAGCAGAATGAGTTGAAGGAGGAGAGTCCTGTCTGTGAGGAAAGATACAACACCAACCCGAACAGAAATAGGTTGATCTCTCAGGGTTTGTTTAACTCGGAGAATAAGAATGAGGAAAGAAGCAATCCTGATAGCTCAGAGTCAACAAGAGAAAACGGATGTCAGGAAACTATAAATCATGAAGACGGTTTAAAACTAAATGAACATGAGTTTCATAAACAGTTTTTGCATGAAACGTCAAATGAAAATCTTTCTCAAAATGGTAACTTGTATATAATAATTCAGAATCATACGTTTGAAAGTCCCGTTTCCGGTGTGACCTGTGGACAAAGTTTAACTCCAAAGACCCAGAATACAAATAGGACACCTTTTACCTGTAACACCTGTGGAAAAAGTTTCACACAAAAATTTACTTTAACTGATCACATCAGAGTTCACACAGGTGAGAAACCCTTTTTGTGTACAACCTGCGGGAAAGGGTTCAGTCGAAGAAATGTTTTATCTGATCATATAAAAATACACACAGGGGAAAAGTCTTTTTCCTGTGTGACCTGTGGAAAAAGCTTCAGTCGGAGTGATGGTTTAGCTAAACATGTGAGAATTCACACAGGCGAGAAGCCGTATTCGTGTATTACCTGTGGAAAAAGTTTCACTCAAAAATGTCATTTAACTGATCACGTAAGAATTCACACAGGTGAGAAGCCTTATTCGTGTACAACCTGTGGAAAAAGTTTCAGTCATAGATATAATTTATCTAATCATATGAAGGTTCACACAGGTGAGAAGCCATTTTCCTGTATGACCTGTGGTAAACGTTTTGGTCACAGGTATAATTTATCTAATCATGTTAAGATTCACACGAATGCAAAGACATTTCCCTGTATGATCTGTGGTAAAAATTTCAGCAAAAAACAACCTTTATCCAATCATATGAAAATTCACACGAGTAAGAAGCCTTTTTTGTGTTTGACCTGTGGGAAGCGTTTCAGTGTTCAGCAAAAATTATCCATTCACTTGAAAAAACATTCAGACAACAAGTTTTTTAAATGTGCGACATGTGGAAAAAGTTTTTCTGTAGAACGCCGTTTGAATAGACACATGAAAATCCACCTAGACTAAAGATCTTTCCTTTTTCAGTTGCAGAAAGTAGCCCTGTTTACATGTTTAAAATTTCACAATCTGATTGAACTGTTTTTGGATTAAATACAAACAAAAAAAAAATGACTTTTTCTGTTTATAGAGACATAAGTAATTGGAATCAAACAACTGATCAGACTAAAAATGTTGAAGCGGAAGTAAATCATGTTGATGCAGGATGCATATGCACACTCAAGTCAGCTTACCTTACTTGGAATAATTTAATCCTTGCAGTCATCTACATGCGTGCCGATCTAATTGTCAGTCGCCATGGACGATCCCTCTATCGGATTATGATTTATTTTAACACATTTTTAGTGCGGTTTTATTGTGTTCCCATTACTTATATTCAATGTAACATAGTTGCTGTTATCAAGTCTGCAGATCTTCTGTAATTAGGTGACTTTAAATTAGCCTTGAAGTATTTTGGTTTACTGCAGCTTCTGATCAAAAACCTGACAAAAAAAACATTTCCCTTTGCAGTATAAGATGGAGAGTTAGCTGTTAATGGGATATTCATTTGAATTAAAACCACATCCAAAGTATTATTTAAGTTTGCATTTAATGCCTATATTTTGTTTTTTCAATGTGATGATTTTTTTGTTGACAGTTTATCCTCTTTTGTTTTGTTTTGGGTTTTTTTGTACTGTGAATTAGTCCTTAGCTTCAACCTGCCTCATGTCTGTGATATCCGAGAAAAAGAAATTAATGACATAATTTATCCTAATATCCATGCTTATTTTTCTCTTTATTATATTTTCAAATGTATTAAACATGTTTTAGTATTTTAATTTCCTCATTCCTACTAGTGGTACTTACCTATAATTAACAAATGTATGTCAAATTTGTGTAGTAAATAATCTATTTGTATCTATTTATCACAGCCTTAAGATGATCTTATCTCTGAATAAGAACAGATTTAGTGCTGAAAAGAAATTAAACTTTTTTTTAATGTATGGTCTGTGTTATTTCTTCACTCAACCAGGGCAGATCTAAAAAAAATAATTATGGTGTGACAAGAGAGGAAAACATTTTTTAGTGATGGCAAAATATATACACACATATCCTTAGCCAAGAATATGCTTGAGCTGCTCCACACCTTGGATCACTTCCTTGTGTAGCAGCACTATTTCTGGACTAAAAACTTTCTTCACAATATATTCTGTTTTTGGTTTAACAGCTGCGTTTACAGACTGTTCTTATGTTCGCCTACACTGGAATGGTGTCTTGTGTGCTGGCTGGTCCCTTTTATCATCAGATACCATCACCTCCTGTGACGTGAATAGCCGTGTTTGTTAAGCCACAGGTCTCCGGGGTGTCAGACTTCTGCTGCTCCAACTGAAGCTCAAGATTCATCCTCTATTCAGCTTTTTCCACAAATATTGATCTGCAAGAAACTTGCTTTTAGCGTTCTCAAAACCATTTTCTTCCTAAACAGTGTCTGCGATCAATTTGCTCTTTAATTATTTTTACCAGCTCTAAAAGCCCTTCTGGTATAGCCATAAGCTTTCATGGGTTATTCGCCCTTTTTTAATATTTTTGGTAACTTTATATCAGAGACCACAAAGATCACATGTGGCTTTTCTCGAGGGTCCATTTTAAGGCCCCTCCTATGTTCCCCATAATCCAGATCCTATTAAACCACAGCAACATAAGTTACCATAACTATACAGACGATACACAGCTCTACATTATGCACTATAGTAAAAAAGAGTTATGCACAGAGCCCATTCTGTGCCCAAAAATCCGGTCTAAAAAAAGTTATGAACAGGACTTGTCACACTGCCCTCTGTCTGGAAGAGGCTCCACCAGACTTTTTGAGCAGACCCTCAGAACTCACAACTCAATGCAGAAACACTGGACAAATTGTCCAGGAATCTACAGATGACACATTATGGGAAAACGATTCAGCAGTTCATAGCTGGTATAACTGCTACATAGAACTGGGTAAAAAATTACGCTTTTGCTCTAACATCAGAAGCAAATGCATCCAAAGGTGTGTATTGTCATCTTGGTAATGTGTGTTTAGTGCAGATCTAGTTTGACTAATTTTATACAGCTTAAAATGCAGGGATGAAAGTTGCAGCTTAATCTGATTTTGGATCAGATAAACAAAGAAGCTTGAACTATGATTCAATAATCATCAATACTACTGAGAAAGTGGGAGGAGAGGCTTTAAAGGGGGCATAGTCGTTTTTTAGGGAGGTATTAAGATCCCCTTGGCATCATTCTCCTGTTGGTGTTGTGTGCAACTTTTCTTAGACTGAATAGAATAGCTTAACACTGAATAATCCCTGTGCAATATTTCCGTATAAATACCCTGTGTGACAGTTAGTGCATGTTTAGGCCAATGTAAGAGTATTGACAGAGGGGGTATCTGGGTGAGAAAATTTTAGATTAATTATATTTTAAAATGTGTACTTATACATTTTTATTTCCTCATATGTTTCAGCAACATCTAAGCCATTCACCTGAATCTCACTGTGTCTTACAAACATGCAGTGACAGTAAAAAATATTGATTTAGTAACCAGGTAATTCAATTTAGTTTATTTATAAAGTGCCAATTCACATCATAGATCACTTTAAAGCAATTTACTGAGTTTTGAAATCAAATCATACAGATATATTGGTAAAAGATTTCTTTTTACTTTAACGTTGTGGTCTTTCCTCATGTCTTACTGTTCCTTTATGGCCTGCCTTGCTTATTTTACTTTATTTAGCTGATCTTAATAAAGCTAGATTTGAATTCATCAATAACCGAGTCAATAACCACTTTAAATCTATTACCATTAGCAATTTAAAATATTTTACAACAATTGTTTAATAAAGAGATTGGACAGCAGTTTTCCAGTAGAGGGTCTTTTCTATGTTTGGGTACTAAAGTAATGACACCCTCGGATAATTTAGATAAATGCTTTCAATGAAAGTTTTATCTAAAAATGGAGCTAAATGAAAGAAAGCCACTTATAGAATTCAAAGGTTAGCTTGTCAGTGCTTGGAGATTTGAGGACTTTATTTGAAGTTATTGGTGTATCTCAAAGATCTGTGTTATTCCTAACTAGCTTTATTTTACATGAAAGGGAGTTAAAAAAATTGGTAGTGGATTGCTAATAATTAAATCTATAAGTAGAGAGGCTGCTATAATATTCTGTATAGAATTGAGAGATTTTTCTTGGATCATCAAATTCTGGGTAATTGATTTTAGTTGTCAAACAAAATTGCTATTTGACTGTTGTCTTTACAATCTGTAAAAGTATGCAGCCGTTGCCCCTGTGATCAGATAAATGCACTCTCAGCTCTCCTTTTGTAGATTTTATCCATTTTAAGATGCATCTCACGAAGTTCATCCGTCTCACTACCTTCTAAGGAATCCTCTATCATTGCAGATAATAGAGATGTCTTTTGAATAACTTCATTTTCTCTTATTTACTTTTTCTTGCTAGTTTAGCTGTGGTATTTTCTTTTCTATGGAATTTCATGACTTCATCGATCCCAATTAAGACAGAAGGTCTTTTCACTGGAGGCTTTCTTTGTAAAAGTGTATGCTAGAGTATTGTGTAAATGGTCTGAATGTTTATTATTTTTTTACTTTTATTTTACTCCTTTCTTATTCTTACTTTACTTTTTTCTTTAATTTCTTTTTTTAAAGTTTTTTAAATTTATTACACACCATCTGGAGAAGCACTGTAGTTTTGTTGTGTACCTGATGTGCAATGATGATAAAGATTCTATACAGTTCTATTCTATACCTTAAAAAAATGTGAAATTAAAATTTCCAATTTTAAAAAGATTTTCCTAAAATGCTGATACTGAGTTTCCAAAACATAAGTAAACGAATAAATGTATTCATATATTTGCGGTCCAAAAATTTTTGTGCAGAATCTTCGCAATCCCATAATTTAATTCTTTTGAAACTAGCTAATCATACATTTTTGACTGACTTGACAAAGATTTATTTGCTGAGCTATATTCTTTTTGAGAAGGGTGACTTTATCTCAATAAATGTACTTGATTAAGTTTGTCAATAAGAGAGACTAAAACATTACTCTCTGTTATTGCTCCTTGGAGCCATTTATCTACAAGATTATTCAAGACCAGTTGGATAAACAATATATAAGGCAGCCTTCTATTTTGTTCCTAAAAGCTGAATTTTCAAGATGATTGTTGAATATGTAGATATACACTAACATCAGAATATTATCAGCAATTTTCTCTGTAAGTGGTACATCATGGGCCTCTTTGTCATATTCTGAAAATAACTGATATATATTAAAGCGATTTTTGAGAATACATATTCATGCTGAAAGCTCTCAGCCACAGGAGCCAAAGATTATATGTCCATTGTGATCTCCTAAATTCAAGTCATTAATTGTTTTGTCCAGCCACACTACAAACCACTAGATGGCAGTAGGGGAAAAATATTTTATGCCAAACGCTATCTCGTGAAGAAGAAAAATAACCATAACCGGAAGTACAGTGGGTTTAATCATAGATTCCCCTGTTGTCTGGTCCGTGATGTAAATATTTTAGTAAGAATGGCATATGATCAGCCTCAGAGAGAGCTTGGCTGCGAACAGTTAACTGTTGCGAAGGAAACGTTCACAGAATTTAAGAAAGTCTTCATCAAGCACGAAGAGGAGGTTGGTGGTCAGCCCAGACTGGTGGATTTCACGCGGATTCCCCTCATCATCCTACACCGAATAGGTAAAGAAAAGAACTGTGGTGCTAAGTATTTGTTGCTGGGTGAATTTCAGTAAAACTTTCGGATTCAGCTTTCTGGTTATTTATTTTAAGTGAAAATGCATCTCTTAATGCACGGGGAAATAGATATATTTATAAATATAGCTGTACTAAGTAGTTATCCCAAAATGGATAATTATGGATGAGACCTTTTCTTCTTTTTTCTCAAAAAGACAATATTTTTCATAGTCTATAAGCAAATATTTAAAAGCAGCAAAGAGGATCTCGATTGATTTATTATTGTTAATATTATTGTTATTATTAGTAAGGTTATAAAAGTCCTTTTAGAAGTTAAAATTGTTAAAATGCAAAGACAAATAACTGTAAATAATTAAATTACTATTCCTGTAATACATTTTTAATGCTTAATAGGTTAACGCTTTATGACGGGGTAGACTTGTTCATGATATTGCCAAAAATTTCACGTATACTTTACCTGAAACCAAACTATATTAATCAGTTTTGTTATGTCATTAAGTTTAACTTAAAAACATGTAGAAAGAAGCATAGTAGATAAGGTGAAAAACAGACTGAGGCTGTGTATAAATTAAATGCATGAAGGGATCTATTTTAGTGCAACTGTATGAGAGAAAAAAAGGCCAAAACATTATATTACAAATGATATTTCCATCCTGCTTTTTGGTCTATTGGGGGATCAGTTGCTTTACCCTCTGCTCTGACTGCAGGGACCTTTTGATACATGACCAGCTGCTGAGACCGACCACCTGTCAGTCCTTTGGAAGTAGGAGGGGTTCACAACAGCACTGGTTGCTTGCTGAGGACAGTAAACTCAAATCAGATGGTGCTTTCACGTGTTGATGGCAGAGTTGCTGGTGGTCACAGATTTGGTTTTTATGTTCGATAAAACATAGCATGACTGCTGCCCCAGTGCACAGCTGATCAGTGCTCTGAAAGCATTTGAGATTGGCTTTAGAAAGAGCGCAGCCCCACTCACCCTCATCATACTGTCCAACTCTCCAATCATTTCAGTAGCTTATACTACCAACATTGCTTAGGAACTCAAGTGGTCACTAAACAATCCCTACCTGACCAAGAAGAGATAGCAGAGGATTTACTTCCAGTTACTTCCTTTTTAAGAAATTTAGCTCACTAAAGACTAGTGACTGGTCCAACAACACAGACGCCTCAGCACATGCTTCGAGCTCATAGAGCGATATGGGTGTTGATGCGCGTATCGCAACAACAAAGACACGTGACCGACACAGAACCTCATTCAAATTCCCTCTGCCACACCAAACTGTTTTTATAAGGGAGAGTATGTGTCAACGGGATGTATCTGCCAAAAATATCTCAGTTTTTTTGTGGTTTTATGGTTCATTTAAAGTAACAAGCAAAAAGAAAGTTTTCTGCCGTGTGCGACCATTTTGATGTCATGTCGAAAATATGGTCTTTTTTTGTTTTTATTTCCTTATTGTGCCCTCCTGTATCTCCCGGTTTCTATTTAGTTTTACTGGATATAAATTCTTTATAAATTCACTCTTAATTTATCTTTGTATGATTTTCTGCAGGTGAAATGTCCCATTTGTTCGACAAAACATTCTTATGTGAATAAAAGCATCCCCTCATCACAGGGCCAAACATGAAGATGAGTCGTAGATAAACCCAGAATAAATTCAGGTATACAGAAATTCTACAACTTAATTCCTATTAATTTATCTTCAACGCTCAGGAAGGAGGTGCTGCCAGCCTCTCAGCATTGTGTATTTTGAATATGAATGTGAAAAAATAAAACTCAAGACCACAAGCATTTACATTCATATGTCCATTTAAATTTTGTCATTATCATACATATTAACATTATTTATTGATTGCACAAAAAATCTTCGATAATGACAAATGTTGATAAGATGAGGAAATGAAATATAATGACTTAAATTATACTATAATAAATACACCAGGTCATCAAATCAGTGTCTGTCAACTAGATTGCCTGTAAGGATTTGAATTGTCCAGCAGGTATCAGTATTCAGTGACGCAGTATCGACACAGTATCAATACAGTTTTGCTATGGGTCGAAACGATACATGATGCCTCATCGACCCATCACTACTAAAGACAATCATAGCAGAAATACTTGGCAGAAGGCCATTCATCACAAGCTAATCCAGGAGCATGTCTTGAATGTCAATGGCTTGATGCTGGTTTCCCTTGATATAAACCTTTAAGCAATCTGACTTGATTGTCTCTGTAAATTCTCTTGAACTGAATTTAACAATCTGATGTTGTAATAAGTAACCAAACCGTAATCTTAATGGCAAATGACATCTATCTACAGTGTCAAATAATAAAACTTTTTCAACATTCTCCTATTTTGAATGACAACTGTCTATTTAAAACCATTTTCAGATGGGCTTTATTGTTTGTCAATGCTCATCCACAATTGTTGTTAGTTCAGTTTTTATTTATCAGTTAATTGGTTAAACAGTGTTTGTCTCATAGCTATTACATTAACAAAATTGTATCTGTTATTAATGTCTATGATGGTAAAGTGTTTTAAGTCTTTAACTGTAATATGGAGGACCCAAATTTGAATACTGGTTGTGTCAGATGTAGCATCCAGCTTGAAAACTCCAACAAGTCTGTAAACGAATTCTAATGACTTGCCTTGGTAACCCCTGATGAAGGGAGCGGCCAAAAGTACTCATCATTACCATACCGCTAACTAAGAATTAGTTGTAGCACTAAAAACAGATAAAACTTCAAACCTTAGTAAATCAGCGGTAGTGATTATCTCTTTACGAAATGTAAAAGTTCATAACACAGTAATAAACTGATTAATTGTATGATAAAACTATTTTAGATAGATATCTGCTGCAAGAGTAATAAAAAAGATTTATCCTTTATGTTTTGAATGAATTTTTAGTTACAAACTAAAAATCCTTGTAATTTTGTTGTTTTGAATTTTTTTTAGTGCATATTCACCATTTTTATGTACTTTTTCTTTAATATAAACATGTTTTATCTGCTTTTATGTCCAGACTATATACAGCATCCCATCAAGGAAGACAAGGTTTTTGTCGACCAACAGTTCTGTGACCAGCAGGGTGACTATAGTTTGGAACATGAGGAGCCGGGCCCTCTGCCGATAAAAGAACAAGATGATCTAGAATATCTGCTCCTAAAAGAAGAAAGGAAGCTTTCCATAAGTCAGGATGAAGAGCAGAATGACTTGAAGCAGGAGAGTGATGCCTTTACGGTGACTCCTTTCTATGAGAAAATATACAACAATGAACCGAATGGAGACAAGTTCGTCTCTCACGGTTCTGCTGAAGCTGAAAACCAAGATGAGGAAAGAAGCAATCCTGGAAGCTCAGAAACAATAAAAGGAAATGGAGGTCAGGAAACTGGAAGGCATGGAGACAGTTCAAAACAAAAAGGACTTAAGACCCGTAATCATAAACTTTATTTGGATAAAATATCAACTGAAAATATTTCTCACGATGATGACTTGACTGAAATGGTTAGAGATCATATGTTTGAAAGTCCCATTTCCAATGTAACTGGCGAACAAAGTCCAAACACCCATGACACACTTACAAAATCTTTTTTGTGTACAACCTGTGGTAAAAGTTTCACACGAAAGTTTTCTTTAACCGCTCACCGTAGAGTTCACACAGGAGAGAAACCTTTTTTGTGTACAACATGTGGAAAACGTTTCAGTCGCAGTAACACCTTATCTGATCATATAAAAATTCACACAGGGGAGAAGCCTTTTTCTTGTATAAGTTGTGGAAAAACCTTTAGTCTAAGAAATGTTTTATCCAATCATATAAAGATTCACACAGGTGAGAAGCCTTTTTCATGTAAGATGTGTAGAAAAAAGTTTACACAAAAGTGTCATTTAACTGAGCACATAAAAATTCACACAGGTGAGAAGCCGTTTTCGTGCATCACCTGTGGAAAACGGTTTAGCCAAAGATATCATTTATCAAATCATATGAAAATTCACACAGGTGAGAGGCCGTTTTCCTGTATAACCTGCAAAAAAGATTTCTGTGAAAAAAGGGCTTTATCTAACCATATGAAAATTCACACAGGTGAGAAACCTTTTTCTTGTATAACCTGTAAAAAAAGTTTCACACAGAAATGTCATTTAACTGCTCATTTAAGAATTCACACAGGTGAGAAGCCGTTTTCATGTATGACCTGTAGGAAAGCTTTCAAACAAAAATGTCATTTAACTGATCACTTAAGAATTCACACAGGTGAGAAGCCTTTTTCGTGTATGACCTGTGGAAAACTTTTCAGTCAAAGACATCATTTATCTAATCATATGAAAATTCACAGAGGTGAAAGGGTATATTCGTGCATGACCTGTGGAAAACTTTTCAGTCAAAGGCATCATTTATCTAATCACATGAAAATTCACTCAAGTGAAAAGACGTTTTCCTATATGATCACTGAAAAAAGTTTAAATGAAAAAATAACTGTAATCTAATCATATGAAAACTCATTTGGGTGAGAAGCTGTTTAAGTGTTCAACCTGTGGAAAATCCTTTTTCAAAATAAACATGAAAATCCACCTTGGATAGAAGTTATTCCCTTTTATTTGCAATGTTTACATGTCCAAAATTTCCCTATCAGATTAAAATGCGTTCCAATTAAAAATCCCAAAATAATAGGACATAAGTCATCAGAATAAAACAACCACTTGGACTAACAGTGTGTCACGTACAGTGTTGTATAAAGTACTGAAATCTCAGAGTCAAGTAAAAGTATTGGTACCGCTCCAAAATATGACTTTGGTATAAGTCCAAGTCACTGACTGAAATGTTACTTGAGTTAAAGTCTTAAAGTATCCGAAACATCTTGTACTTAAGTATGGAAATT
>JAUZNJ010028165.1:0-16275 GCA_034780135.1 Jordanella pulchra
GCCCTACTGCTCCACTTGTGAAAGCAAAATCTGTTGGGCTGTAGATGGCACCAAGATAATTATTCTTATTGTCACATCGCCAGACAGGACACTGCAAAAAAAAAAAAAATTTTTAGTATTACTTTATCAAAGACAGTTGCATTCGAAATATTCACAGATATGATAAATTTCTCATAATTTGACCTTGATGCAAAGTATTTTAGTCTGTTAGTAGAACGGACCCAGTAAATGAGTAAACAGCTGGGGCTGAATGAATAAGGCTGCTGTTATAGAATAACTGGGTAAAAAAATCTGTCAGTCTAAAAGGTACAATTCACATTTTTAAATCTTTCAGATTTTAAAACCGTTTTCTCAGAAATTGATAATGTTTTTTGTGAAAATTTCTCTTGAAATCTTTCTAAATCAATAATGCTCTTCATGAAAATATCTGTTCAAATGCAAAGTGGCAGTGATAGAGTGTGAGATTCAATACAGTTTTAATTTATCAAAAAACAATATGTTAATATTAATGTCAGTCTGCATCTAATGGTTGGTTAAATGAATTTAGTAAGAGTTGTGATTAAGAATGTATGAGAAAAATGATAAGACCACAGAAACATGAGGAAGTAAAAGCCCAGATGGACATTAAGAAATCATTGGACTAAAACACTCTGAAAGACAAACAAAATATTATTTTGTCCAAAAATGTTATTTGTTTTTTTTTTATCCATTTGAAGCAGTCTTAAATATTAGAGGTTATACATCAAGGTGATGTCTGATTACTGATTTATCCAACTACTCAATAAAAATGTTACTTATCGAGCACAGTGTTAAGGTTAGTAAAGCCATGCCTTTTTTTGAGTGTGGGAGAAAAAAAGGTATTTTTTTTTTACACGCATCTTCTGTTTTCCCAGTTTTCTGCCCATCTGGTTAAGGTGAATTTTTCCCGTGTTTGCATTCTGGATGGAGGGATCAGCAAGCTGAAGCCCACAGGACTCCTCACCGTTCCTTCCCCTCAGATCTGAACCAATAGCTCACTTCACATGAATTCTTCACGTTTCTTGATGAAATTAGGGAAACATTAACAAATTTCCTGTGTTCATTTTTTAAAATGTCAGTTTATAATTAATTTTTTTGTGTACTGGACTATTGATGAAACTGTGTTTTGTTTGTAGAAAAATGTTTATTATTTTCATTGCAAAGTTGATCTATGGCCAGTGTGTTTGTTTGAGATTCAATAAAATAGTGGATTAACTAATGTTTTCTTAATATTAATTTTCCACGAAAATATTAGTTAATATAGTTCATTGTACAACACTCACCATGAGTAAAGTGGAGCAGTAGTCAATGATGCAAGTTAAAACATCTAAACAAATCTGGCCATAATTGTTGGCATATGCTGCATTAACAGCCTTAAAATGATTTTCATTTGTTAGCATGAATATCATTTAACAGGATTCGAGCTAACTGGCGCCTGGCTGTTTGGTTGATTTTTCCCAATTCTACATAAATCAGGTAAAAACAGTGTAAGAATTAATTTTAATCATTCTAATTTAACACAATATACGGAATACAATCATTTTGTTTTTTGAAACTTTACCTGCCTGCTCTTCTTTCACGGTCAGCGCGCTGTCAAAGGATTCTGCCAGTCATTTCATTGCCCTTAGTGTTTAATATGGTCATTGCACTTGGCTTTTTATGGGGAATTAATATGAGATTTTAATATTTTCTGTAGTAGTTTGTTTTCTTTTATTTTGCATTAACATTGTCCATTATCATAGTTATTAATAAAATTCTGAACTGTCCTTTTCAAGTTTGCCTACCGTCTTGCACGGCTTTGGCTCTGAATTAGAATAACCTTAAAAAACCAAGTTTTTAAAAACAAAGAAAAAAATTTGACTTCTACTCCAAGTTTTAGTCATTAACATAAATAACAGTAAAAAGGGAATAAAACTTCTCATGGGAAAAAAAACATGCATGCCAAAGACTCTAAAGTTTAAATGCTTGGGAAACACCAGAATGTTTTCTGATTATGAAACCTTTATTTGTACGGAAATAATTCTTTTACACCGATTCCTTTGAGTTAATGTGGAACAAGAAGTTTAAAACATTTCATTTTCTGATAAGTTGCTATTTTCATAATATACCAAAAACATAAACCATGAAGGTAAATTCTCTATTGAAAAATGTCCTTTATGCGTCTCCTGTCTCTAAACAGGGATATATGATTCATGTTTAAATGTTCCACATGATAATATTTCACTAAATATCTACTTTGAAAAATAAAACAAGCACCTTTTGTCCCAATATAGCAATAGAAAGTCCTCATAACGCATATGAAACACCCTTGCAGTACACTGTGTGCTGCTATTAGAAGGCTTAGAGAAAACTCCTTTCCTTTTTCAAATAGCCACGCTGTTTTCTATCTCCTCTGGATCCATGTATGTGTATGGCACGTTCAGATCCTTGTTTCTCTCTTTTATGGCGGCACTCAACTCCTTCAGCTCCTTTTGAAAGTTCTTTATCATCAGCCTTGGAGTCTCCTCAGTGAAGTGTTCCTCTGGGTACTGGCCAAGAGGTACCTGATTAAAAATGAATGACATTCTTAGTTTTTTTTTTGCCAATTATATTCCATTATTTGTCACATATAGACAAATGCATATACTGTACAGACTTGACTGTTCAAAGCAAAAAAGTGAAAATAATCTATTTTGAAGATTTGTTTATTGCAGGGTAACATAGATTTTTTTTTTTTTTACTGTTTTGTTTTTGTCTAAAAGGTAATGAAAACCCCAAACTAAATTTCTTAAAGTTAGGAAATTGCATAAAACCTAAATAATGGAGTTTTAAAAAATATATTAGTCTACTGAAAAGTATGTCCATGTAATATACGGTATACTTTGCTACTTTGCTTTTTCTTTTTACCATAAACTGCAATTTTTTGTTTTTTTTTTTCTTTTTTCTTTTTTGCATTTTCAATAATTTGATATAAATACAGTAACAAAGCACCAAATTTCCTGACAAATTAGTGCATTTTTTACATAATTCATCCACATGTGCCTTTTTGACACATTTTTTCTGTAGTATTCCCCACTGCTTTGTTGTTTTAAATTTCTTGTATTGCATGTCTATTAGCTTTATGTAAAATTTGAATTTTCAAAGAAATTCAGGGCAAATTTGGGTTTTTATTACCTGTGAGACATAATCATAAAAATGAATAGAGATTAAATTCCCCAAATCAGGGGTCTTTGACCCTGGTCCTCATGACCCACCGTCCTGTATGTTTTAGATTTTTCTTCTGCCAATTTTCAGGTAGGTAGAGATGTTTAATTAAAAACATTTAGGACAGTGGGTTCTGAAGTCCAGGGTTGAAAACCTTCGCTCTAAATTCATTGCCTTGTGTGTAATTAATCTAAATAATGCATATGTTTCCATTTGTAACCCAAATAAATAGGCTAATGAAGTCTGCACACTTACAAAATCACTTGACTGCTGGCTGAGCAGCCACAGGGTGGCCATTCCCTGAACTGTAGTGTTGACATCCGGCAGTGTTTTCAGCAGTGTTTCTTCAGTCGCTTCCCCTTTTTTGGTCGGTGGTGGAAGTTTAAGGGAGATGGGAGTGTTTGGCATCCAACCGCCATAGTCATACTGCAGTAAAAGAAATGAGCATGTAGGATATTATTGACTGTTTTTTGGTTCAAGAATGTCCGAAACACATCTCTGTTAATGTCAAAGCAGAATAGCTGTAATCACATTCCTTACTGCTAGTTTCAGTTTGATGTTAAGAAAACTCTGGATTCAGCTTGAACTGCTAAAGCAACCATAAATGGTTTTCTCTTGAGCATTTTAAGCTCTTTAAATCTACATGATATACTTACCTATCCTAACAAAATTACCATTAATAATTGTCATGGTAGTAGGTGCTTCTTCACTTTGACCTGCCACATATTTCGTTTTAAAATATGTGGCAGGTGATTTTATTTCCACTTCTGCTGGAGGTTTCTGCCTGTTAAAAGGGAGTTTTTCCTCTCCACTAAAGCTGCATTCATATTTGGTGTCGAATCAGGGAGTCAATGCAATCAGCTAAAACATCAAACACAATGTGAAAACAATGTCCCTTAAAACCACAGTATGTATCTAGGCTTTCAAATCAGCCGGCTTCATCAGTTCTTCATGCATGTGTCAACTATGACATATAGTGACCAAAGACTTTAAATTCACTCTGTACTTACACTGCGATCATTAATTTATGACTAAACAGTATATTATTCTCAGCTTTTTTCATCACAAAATGTTACCTGTCCAGAGTTTACTGCAGCATGCTGGGCCGAGCCAGTGAAGATCACCATGGTGACAAACTTGATGAGCTCATCCACTGTATTGAGTCTCTGGGGAATTCCTGAGATATAAAAGTATAATTGAAATATTTAAAACTTGCATAATGGCCATCCTGTCCATATAGAATACCTTCTATCTTCGATAGCAGGACATGGGACACCATTCTATCAAAGGACAACGCAGAGGCACACAGGACAACAAGCATGCACTCTGCTATTTAGATAGACCAATTGACCTACATAGTGTAAGGGGAACCCTGAGTACCCAGACAGATCCCATGCATGCATGGGGAGAAGATGCACGCTGATGTTAGGAGCTTCTTGCTGCAGGGAAACAAGCTGCAACAGTGTGCAGCCCCTATGCTTTCTATAATACACTTATTAAGCTGAAATTATTTTCTTTAAAACATACCTGGGCAAGGATGAGAAAGGAATCCATGTTCAAAAATGTCCAAAATCCATTTTTGTAGTTCAGAGTCTTGCTTAACTTCATGATTACTCTTGTAGTAGTGGCTTAGGACATCATGTACAAATCTTTGAGACACATAAAACTTTTTATGAAATACATTTACAAGGCATAGCAAAGCTAAACATTTAGCACAGACAGAGGGTGTCATCATTTTATTTGGTCTGAATATACAGAAAGGTTTCATTTCTTTTAAGATTTTTGTTCATTGATGTTAGCAAAATGACTGTAAATAATATAGAATAACAATCAAGATGAGTATCAGAGTGGATTTTTCTGATTTGCATTAAAGGCAGGTGTAAATTCAACCTGAAAAACCTTTGCTCAACATCTAAAACGTTTTTCTATTTTAAACAAAGTTTCATTTAGCTTAAGACATAACTCTACCCATCCGGTGTAAAAGTTTCCATGCCTCCCCACAGTGTTTTCAACTAAACTGTTATGACTGCTTGCAATCAATCGGGGAAAAACAGAGTCACTTTAAGCTGCAGTCAAAGTATTAAGAGGCGGGTGGGGCAGTGGTAATTTTAAAAAGTATCCATTGCGTTTTATAAACGATTAGCCTGCAAATCATGTTCTACTTAGGGTGAAAATTTTGAATGATAAACCACCTGATTTGTCTTTTAACAGATAGGGTAGCACAAAGGAAGACGCAAACTGGAAGTAACCGATAATACCTGTTGATAATGCCCCACAGTCTGAGTCCATCATCTCTGTAGTAGTAGTTTGGTATGTCCTTGAGCCCACGCTCAGCAATGTCTTCAGGCACACAGAGGGAGCTGTATGTCACTGAGGTCAGAGATCTTCTTAGAATAGTCATCATACCATCTCCACCAGAAGCTGAAAACTGGAGTAATATTCAATTGAAGTAAAAGGAAAAAAAAAGTAATTTACTAATATTTTTATTCTTTATATATTTCCCTACTTGTGTGAAAACACCCTCCTCGGATATAAGACTTTTCCGAGCTAAGGAGTTGATCTGTAGAGTGTAGCGTGTGTGAGGTATGAGAAGCTGAAAAGAAAGAAAACTATGTTAGTAACAAAACAAGGATGTTACAGCTTGCACATGTAAAATTATGTTGTGATTTTTCTAGAATATAATAACATAGAAACAAAACTTTGGAAGAAAAAGATTCATACGGTGTTGGATCCAGTTTGTTTACATGTATTATCCAGAAAATCAGTCACTGAACACAGAGACCTGCTCTTACCTTGTAAAGAGGATGCACCATGGGCACGTTGCGCAATAGTGACACTGCAAATACCTCAGCCAGCAGGTGAGTACGCAGCAGGTGAACATTCAGCTGATGCTCATTGAAATCTGCACTTCTCACAAAAATCTTTGCCAGCAACCAGTCGTACTCAGAGTCTGACGGCAAGAAGATTGGGTTGTCTTCTGCTGGTTTCTGCTTCAGCTACAACAGGATTACAATACATTTTCATATACAGTAATTGTAGGCCACTTTTACCAAAAAAAGACCCATTTGATTCAACATTCTGTCTAAAAGGATTTTTTTGACTACAACTAAATCACAAAGATGAACAGGCTGGAAAAGCTACAGACCACTACTTCAATCTTGATTTGTTATAGTTCAGTTTCCAAGCTCAACCAAATCTTTCAACAGATTTGGCTGCATTTTTGACAATCTTTCAATTAAGTGCCTTGTTTATTTATTTTGAATTACATTCAGCTCTTTGGCTTCCTTGTGTCCCTGCCATGCCTGATTTTTCTGGCATATAACAGACAAGGCAAGTTTATTTATATTGCACATTTCAGTAGGGGGGCAAATCAAAGTGCTGTATATGATAAAAGAAACGTAATAGGAAAACACACGCTGCAGTACCATAAAGATAACTGAATAATTAATAAACATTAATGATTTAAATGTGAAAATACTGATAATGAAATAAAAGGAAGTTGGACTATAAACCCAATTGTTAATGTTAAGAAAGACTGATAGAGGCCACTCTAACCAAACAAGTTTTAATCTGGACTTAAAGCAGTTTCAGAATTTCAGCACTTCTGGGTGTTTGTTACCAATTAGTAAAGCTTAAGAATTAAAAGCTAATTCCCCATGTTTGGCTGGTTCTAGGTATATAGAGTAAACGTGAGCCAGAAAATTTAAATGAACTTGTTAATAATTCATTTATATCAATGCCCGTATTAAAAAGCTAATCTTACCTGAATAGCAATAGGCATGAGTTTATCATCTGGAGTTTTATGGAGCAAGACAAGTGGAGCCATCAGGTACTGCTGCTTGTCATTGATGATGTTTGCTTTCACTCCATCCATTTGCTTGTAGTCACAAAGGAATATGTTGCCTTTCTGTTTGAAGTTTTTAAGAAGGATTCACCAACATTAAAGCCAGATTTTTGTTAAAACATAACTACCACAAAGCTTGTAAGAAATATCCTCGTTTTTTTTTTTCTTTTTTCTTTTGAACAGTCACCTTCATTTCTTCAGTCAAGCTAAAGCGCGAATCAGGGAAAACCATGTTGTCAGTAACTGGAAAGTTGTCAGGCAAGACGGTGCAGCGTCTTATCAACATGGGGTTGACCCCATTTAAAAACTGGTAACCAAAAAAGTCATCATCCTTCCAGTGTTGCTGGACATAGTCTGTGAAGAAGAAAAAACATGCAGACTGACTTTAAGTCTCTCCAAAACGAAATTGTTCTCAGCAGCATTTAACACATATATTTTTAAAAGAATTTGAGGCAGGTTTGATTAAAAAAAAAAAAAAGATTTTTTTTTGTGTATAGCTTTTAATAAAGTATAAAAAGTTAAGCCTTTAAGTTTTCTATTTCAGTAATGATTATGATATTTCAATAAAAAATAAGAAAAAATAAAGGATAGAAGCACCATTTGAACATTATGAAAGAAGAATCCGCTTTATCCACGATTTGAACTTGGTGTTGACATTATCAAACATCAAATTTTCAATCAGCATAAAAGCATTGCTACAAGGAAGAACAATACGACCTATTTAACCAAACCACTACTGGGAATTAATGTCACTCTATTACTGTTTTGTTGCAAAATATATTTTTAACAACTACAAACAGATAGTAAACCCACATCCCCATCTTAGCAGTATTTGTTGCTCAGTACGATTCACTTTATTAAGAAGATATTACCGGACAAGTCAGACTGTTTGCAACAAAACACCCTTTTGATGTCCTCAAGCTCCGTCCATCCCATTTTACAATCCGCCAGTCCCTTCAGTTTCAGCTCTGTCAGTCTAGTCAATACAAATCAGAAAGGTTAAGTGTTATTGTTTGTACACACAAGGATTGATTAATGGAAGATATGCATCAGAATATTAAGACTTTACGCTTCGTTTGCTGTGAAGAGAAACTCGGTCTGCTTGGCGAAGGAGAATCTGACCTCATCAGGGAGGGAGAAGGTGCCATCGGCCTTCATGCAGTGAGGAATTCCCTCCACATATACATCCCAGCTGAGAAAAAAAAACAAAGCAAGAGTTTATATTAGGTTTTATTATAGTACATATAGAAAATTAGATTTTATCTTTTATTTGTAGATGCTGGTATATATAGCAACATGACATCACCATAAATTGTTACATCTTGGTTGCATTAAATCAAAAACATGACTCCATTAAAAACTAAAATATATTTTAAGCATTTCTTTATGTCCACTTGTATGATTAAAGCTTACAACAAATAAAAATCAAAGAAACACTTTATTTAGCAATATATTACAAAAGGTCATGAAATACAATAGGTTTGAATTGGGAATCATGTTTTGTTGTCAGTTAACAGCATATATCATTGCATAGAGAACTGCTGAAAGTCACTGACAACATCAACAAGAAGGTTAAGCAACAAAGAAATCACAACTAAAGCAGCTGGCTGTTTACAGAGTTCTGTCTAACCGATGAGATGGAAAGTTGAATGGAAGGAAAAGATACATCATGCTGCTAAGGATAAAAAGGAGTCTTCTTTTTAAATGACAGTCTACATTTGGAAATAAACAATTTTGATTTTACTTCTGTCATGCTTTATTAAATCAGTAAAAAAAATGCCGTAACAGCCCCCAACAGTGTATTGTGTGCTAAAGTGTATGAATACATTTTTCATCAGGTTGGCATATAGGTAAAAAAGGAGATTTTCCTTTCTTTAAAAATATGGTTTTAATTAACAATAAGTCTTCATCAATAAATCAAAGGAAATAGATGCTTTTTTTTTTCTTCAATGACTCACCGATAGTCCTCCTGGCGCTCCTTGAGCTCCTGTTCCCGGCTGAATCTGCCAAGATGATGGTTATCTTCAAACCCTTTCAGAGCTAAAATGAGAGACAGAAAAACATGTACTGATCTATAGGTATAAATTTTCCTCCTGTAACGGAGCCAAGCTTTTAACAGAATTTTAGCCTTTCCAACAAACCTGTTCCCTCTCTGAAGCGGTGCACCTTGCTGTCGTTGATCCAGCGGTAGATGGGAAAGTTGTAAGAATTTCCCTCTGGGGATTTGACTTCCACTTTTGCTGGGAACCATGAATCTTCTGGGAACAGCACAAGAGGCTGTTTGTCGAGCTCTATCAGAACCAGTTTTCCCAAGGAGGTGGGACAGGAAACTGTAAAAGAGGCCACCTATGGCCATAAAAGAAACATATTTTTAAAAAAGTAAAATAACATGACGACCAAATGCTTTTTATGCAACATTATTGTAAACAGCTTAAACATACGATGTCTTAAAGAAAATAAGGTCAAAAAGAATTGTAAAGGGGCTTTCAAAAGTAAAAAAAATCCCCCAGACTTCTTCCCATTTCGCCTTATAAGGATGCAAAAAAACATCAGTGAAATTTGCTGGTACTTTATGTATATCAGAAAGTAAAAAGAAGCACATTATAGGGAAGTAAAAAGAAAATTATTTGTTTTTATGAGCTAAGAATATGAAAATAGTTGCATGACTTTATACACCATCCTTTAATTTGATACACGGCGATACTTTTATTCACAAATAGACTACTAAGTTGTAGAAACAGGTGAATTTCTGGGAAGAACAACGACCCCTAACAATAGGCTACAGCTAAAATGAAATAGTTTTGATACATGCATATCTATCTGTTTGAACATCCTAATTAAAACAAACAAACAAACAAATAACCAGACAAAACTGCCAAAAAAGAGGGAGAAAACATTCAGCTAATCACTCTCCAAAGCTAGAAGAGGTATGTTCCTGTGGTTGCAGCGAAAGGAGGGTTTAAAGAGTAAAGACTCAGGTGGAACAAATGTGTGACTCAGTTTTACGTTGAGTTATTATAAAAATGGTTTAAATCATATAATTTTCCACCCACTTTATAATTATCCATTACTTTGTACTGGAGTATCTTCAAAAAAACTATATTCATTATATTAAAATATGTGGCTGTGGCTTGACAAAAAGTAAAGAAAATGTATTCAATACTTTTGCAAAGCCCTCTAATATTTCTCCGAGTTATATTACATAAAAGGATGTGGTACCTCTTCCGCCTTACAAATACCCTATTCCTCTACTAGTGACAGAGACTTCCTGAGTCTTATGCTAAAGACAGGCTGATAAAGCAGGTGTTATACTTAAACTTTCAGACTTACAGCTCCTCTGACAAATGCTGAAGCTCCCCTTAAGCTCCAGAGCCACTTGCGTTCACTCTCCCCACTCGAGCCAATCAGTTTGATGAACACGTTGTTAAAGGTTGTAGCAGTGGCGCGACTGGCAGTGAATACGGTCACTTCATAGTCCAGCATTTTTGCTCTTGAAACTAGATTCCAGTTAAATGCTTAAAAATGGAGAAAGAAAAAAAAGAACAGAATAAAATGACTGTCGGCATGATGTTTTGACAGAACATCATTGAAACATTTGTTTTTCCCTGACAGATCACAGACAAGTAGAGAGAACAAGGACACTGCCTCACAAATAGTTGGAAAAACTGTTTTGATAACAAAACTACAATTAGAAGAAAAATCATATCTGTTTCTATTCAGCAAAACCATTTGAAAGTAATTGTCTTACCTTTGCAAATAAGGCCAAAAAGTTCCTGTAAAAAAAACTTCTGCTTTGATTCAACTTTCACCACATATTGCTTTATATACACAAGCACAGAGCTATAGGAGTGTCCCTTCAGGACCAATAAGCAGCTGTTGTGATGAAACTACCTGCCACCCACCTCCCACCTGTGTTGCTTTTCCAGTTCTTATTTGAATTTAGGGACTTTCATCTCTTTGAACACTCTGGATTTGCTTAACTCTTGAGATATGCATGACCTCAGAGTATGAATATGTGGGCCAGTCAGCACAGCCATCATGCAAGATGTCGCTTTTGAGGGTAGTAAACATAATGAAGGATGTGTGTCACTGCAGCTTAAAACATGGATGATGAAAAGAATGTTTTTTTTTTTTTTGTCCAAAATGTTGCTTACAGAGCACAACAGAATATTTTTTGATTTACAAAAACAAGAAATTTGGTTTTATGTGTCTCACACAAAGCCACATTGGTAGGAAACGACACATTTCTTCCTAAACGTCTTGATTATGTCGTTATTTGGCAAAAAAAAAAAATTCTTTACAACAAAAACTATGATGAAACAGTAAGTTAAATTAAACAGTCTTATCTGCAATATCGTATGATGAAACTATTATGTAGCTGCTGCGCATCGGCAATAATATTGTGAAACTGGTATTTCATTAGTAAGGAAATACCTTGTTTAACTCTATCAGTTATGTGTCACATAGAGTAAAATACTGTGAGGAAATAACACTTAAAGTGAACCTGTTCTGGGCCTATAATAGTTACAGGGAGTCTCAGATGCTGTTTCATCTAGAAATCATTCATCCATCCATCTTCTCCCTCTCCTGCCAATACAGGTCACCACCAGAAGTGCCCATCTCCAGCAGACTATGGGCAAAAGGTTGAGTACACCCCGGACAGGTTCCCTATTCTGAGAGATACAAAGACATACAACCATACACAAACTCATACCTAAACAGAAATGAAATGCCAACCTGTTAAAATCCACAGGTTGATTTCTATCAATCACAATGACGCACATGAGGATAATTACGGTTAAAACTTTTACAAATATAGACATGTTACACATCGTTAGAAAGCGTAGAGTCTCCAGAATTCAAAAACCAACTTCAATTTATGGACACAATGAGCGCCAAAGCACAATTTATGTAGACATAGCAGCCTGCTAAAAAAACAAAAGCTTAACCGCAGCTGATTTGAAGCTCTGTTTTATAAGTCCAAGCTTCCATTGTTTATATTTTATTTGTCTGTAAGGGTCCAGAGATAAAAAAAATAATACATCATAGTCGTAATACAAACAGTCCATGATAAGAAAAAAAAGCCATATAAAATCAGTTTTTTAATGTACGAAAACTTAGCTCACAAAGCCAATGCGACCAGGGCTAATAAGACCCCTGAAACATATTTTCTGCAACTTCCGGTATGTTTGTGTTGTACACTCTTTTGCGTACAAAACAAAAGTGACCACATCGATTGCCTTTTAGATTTAACTCCGGGACAGGCCGTGGAGTATAACCAGCGCTTCCTGTCAGTCGTCCCAGAACGCACAGAGTCATGCGATATTGTCGCTCATGCAGTCCCGCTACTATTGGTTGCGCCCACGTGGGTTTTTACTGTTTCAGCCAATAAAATTACCTTTCCATAGAGGCCACGCAAAGCTCGTTTGAATAAAGTATTGTTCTAATCTAACACATGAGTAACAGCAAAAGGAACTGGACTCTTGCGCACCTTTAGAAGCTGAGTCCTAACAACGAGCCAAGATGTTCTGTAGTTCAGACACTGATTATTTCGATAATGCCTGAGGTGAATAATATATGTTTCTGTTTTGTGGTCATCAAAGTACTTCAGTGTTATTTTATGGGTCAAACACTGCAGTAAAAGCATTTGGTACATTTGGAGAGGTTTGGAGATGCTGGTGGCATCAGAAGTTAAAATTCCCATAACTCTGCCGCTGTTATAGCTAGGGGTCTGAAATCTTTTGCAGTGACATGATGCAGAATAAATGTAATGTAATGCCTGCTATCATGCATTTCTTTGTTATTGCTATTCTTAAAATACCTTTTCTTGAGAGAGAAAACCCCCCCCAAAAAATTCATGTTTGAACTGCTGCAGTTTAGTCTGTGTTTTAGTCACACTATTCTCATTTATATTTTCAGAAACTAGAAGGTGATCACTTTCAAATGATGTATCACACAAGTAATGTGGCCTTACAGTTTCATAGTTTTTTGCTTTTCCATCTGGGTATACAAAACAGGCAATGATTACTTCAAATTAGGTGGATGTATTGAGGTTAACCTGACAGTCATAATTTTGGACTGTGGGAGAAAGCCGAAGTACCCAGAAAGAACTCATGCATGCACAGGGAGAACTTACAAACTCCATGCAGAAAGACCCTGGACTGGGAATTGAACCCACAACCTTCTTGCTGCAAGTCTGATCTTTGAAACTGAATCTTCAGGTTATGCAACTTCCTTATAGTAGAAAGGGTTTCTCTGTTGTCTGTTGTGCAAATCTGGTTGATGAAATAACCTGAAAAACTTACTTAACATAACAAACTACTGTGGCTCAGCAGTACTTGAAGCATAACTCAATTTAGCATACCACAATTTACTTACGCCACCAACTAGAAGCAAAATGCAAAATCTAAACCTTGTAATGTTAAATGAAACAGACGTTTAATTTCTTGTTGTAAAGTAAACAGTGGACATTTATTGATATTGTCAGACTGGGTAACAAATTCCAAGTATTTGCATATTTTGCATATTTTGCAGGTGAGTAGGCCGCAGTAATGATTTTATGGGATTCTTTATAAATAAGATTGATTCTGTTAAAGATAAGATCACTGGCACTATTCTAAATATGAAGAAGATAAAGTAGGATCTGAGGTAACTACAGAACCTGAACCGGGTCTGGACTGTTTTGATCCAGTTGAACTTTCAGAGTTAGAAAAACTATTATCTTCAACTAAGCCTTCAATTGTTTTGTTAGATCTAGTTCCAACCAAATTATTCAAGGAAGTATTTCCTCTGATTTCCACCTCCTTTTTAGATATTATTAATCTATTGCCGTTGCAGGATATGTCCCTCAGGCTCCTAAGGTAAAACCGTCTCTGGGCCCAGATGACTTGGTCAGTTACAGACCTGCATGTAATCTTTCTTTTTTATCTAAAACCCTGCAAAAATAGTTGCTAAACAAGTGTGTGACCACTAACACCATATTGAATTTTTGAAGAGTTTCAGAACAACAAAAAACAATCAGGTTAAAAGTGTTTAAGGGATGAGAAAGGGGGTTTTATTCAACAGAGATGTAATAAACTTTGAAATGTAAGAGGCTGAAAGTAGATGCTTGTGCTTTGCAGAGGTAGTGTGCAGTAGAAAGGTTTCCTAGAGGCCACTCTGCTTGTGCCTCTGCCTTGGATCCAATTGAAAATGATTAAAGATAGCAAATGTTTAAAAAAAGGATGTGGGTTCAAGGCGGTGGATGCCTTTTATGAAAACCATCTTCACTACAAACCATGGCTCCCTAAAGCTTGCTAAAGATCTTATCAAAAAACTTCTTAAATGAGCGATAAGGAACACTAGCATAGCTTACTTTCTTGTCTTTTTGATTTTTCTATTTCTGTATTTTTTTATTTATCATTTTAAGTTTTAATCAGCTAATGATGAGTCTTTATGATTACATTTTTTTTTCTGCATGCCACTCTACATTTTCGATTTGCTATTTCTTCTTTTTGTGTTTCAAAAATCTATTTAAACTCTAGTTGTGATGTAGTTGTACAAAATGCAAATCTTTGTGATTGTTTTTACTAGTTCAAAGTCTTTAATCCGGAGTGTTTAATCAGTGTATTTTCAGTGCTAATGAGAAGTCAGGGAGGAAAAATGACAAGAACTGTTGCAAATAAAACCAACTTTACATCAAGGAAAAGTTATTGAGGAAGATCCCACAGATCAGGGAAATCAATTAAACTGCAACAGCTGTGTGTAACAGACTAATGAGCTAACCTGTAACCAACTGATTTAAAAAGTAATACTGGATAATATTTCACTGAATTTGTCAGGATTTCAGCTTATATTTCTTAGACATACTTCTCCAACTGCAAAGAAGAGTCTAAGCAATTATTTTAATTTCTTAGTATATCCTTGAGCCAGACTAAATGTATTTCAGATCTCATGTACTGTACTGTAATTTCCTATATACAGCAGCCTCAGAGAGACATGGGGTCATGTTTTATTTAGCCAACGTTATACAGGCTTCCTGTATTTCAGAGAATAGATTCTAAAATACTTTGCTCGATCCATAAATCCGTGAAGGGTTAAATAATAAAACTTTTTTTTTCTCTACATAGTACCTTCATCTGGTCCTGTTTGGTTGTGACACCATTCAGAAGAGAAATATTAAATGGGCAGCTTCATAAACACCTTTGATTACAGATGATAGAGCTTGACCTGTTCTCCAATGTGTAATTCTGGTATGAAAAGTGGCTTAGAGATCACCTGCTTAACTGCTTCTTTTCTAAACAGAGCCCCCTGTGGAGCTAATCCTCCATTACCTATTCAAACATTTAAAGTTTTTATAGATCAGTGCTAATATGTTCCTCTTGTATGCCCTCCTCTATATCCTTGAACCCCAGTCGGCCTCAGCAGATGGCCGCTCACACTGAGCCTGGTTCTCCTGCAGGTTTCTTCCTGTTAAAAAGGGGTTTTTCCTCTCTACTGTTGCTACATGCATGCTTGGTGTGAGGGATTGTTGAAGAGTCAAGGACAAAATGCAAGAGGATAGCAAATGTATAGATAGATGGATACTAAATATCCTACTAAAGATTCAGTAACAGAGTGATTCCTTTTTCATTTTTTCTTTTAAAAAGTTGATTAAGAAACACTTGAGACCCTCTCCGATATGATCGACACAGGTACTCTGACAAAGCTCAGACAACATTGATTTCAAAGTTTCTTTTACACTGAGGAAAAATATCCTTCCCTTTACAAGGTATTTCTTAACTTATTTAATGAACGATTCCAGTATTGTTGCTCATTTCTTTCACATGAACAGGTGCCAAAAAGTTTCCCCATAAGATGATCTGCAAATGATTTATTGTTTTGTCAGATTTTCACAAGATGGGGCTTTACTGGCACGGCAGCTGTTGTAAAATTTTCTTTCATTGAAAGGTAAGGTGAGGCAACCATATTTTTCATTTCTCAGAAACAAGCCAACTCAAAGTGCTGCATGTAAACAGAACATAAGAAAGAAATATACAGAGAAAAGAACATTGCATAATGAAGGCAGGTAGGGTCACCAACTTTATCTAATACTGTTTCAGGCAGAACAGCTGAAGGTTACTCTTGACAAATAGATAGAGATCTAAAGCAGGAGTTTCACACTTTTACATTCTTTTTTTTGAGCTTTTTACGGCACTAGTGGCTCATTTTTCTGACAGTAGGCTGACAGGAAAGGGGGGATGAGAGAGGGG
>JAUZNJ010028166.1:0-16274 GCA_034780135.1 Jordanella pulchra
TGGGGCTATACCCCCCCCCCCCCCCATTAAATAAGAAAATAAAAACATTTTTAAGTGATTTTGCCATTATCAGATACACCCTAAGTATGGATGATATTTAGTACTTTTAGAAAAAAGGATGGATTTTATGAAATGTTGAACTGATGTGGAACAGGAAGGGATCTAAGTAATTAAATAAGAAGGTAAATTACAACAAAAGTATTATATCAATTTCTAATGAAGGTATGTCACATTAACCTCAATCCCTTCACTAAACTCCCCCACTAGGAGACCCAAAGTGGAATCCTTGGATGACCTTAAGTTGTCGTAAATGTTTCAAGGCCCAACGCGATATATTATCCCTACCACAAGTTCTGGGGTTTGCCTGAGAGTCTCCTCTGATTTGAACTACGTAACTCCACAGGCTTTCTGATCAGATGACTAACCAACCTTATCTGACTCCTTATAATTAGGGATGCACCAATCTACATTGTTTCACTCTGATTCCCATACATGAATTTTATTATCTGAAGATCCTGATACTTCTTTGATACTAGAGCTCTGTTTGCTTAAGTGTTATCCTCACTACTGTTGACTTTTTAAGAAGCTGTCATAAAATGCTACAAGCAAGTATGATATGTATGAATTTACACATGTGTATCCAAAATATAGGGATGGACAATAAAACAATAATTATATGCATGGGAATAGACACCTGAAAATCTCAAAATAAAACACAATACCAAAAAAGTTTTCTATAATTTCAATGAGTCTTGAGCCAGGACAACAAGGCGTTCTGGTTTATGTAGGCAGAGAAAAGTATTTAGTCTTTAAACCTGTCATAGCTGCTTGACCTCTTTTTAAATTAAATAAATTTTTAACTTAACCTAAATTCATTTTCGAAATAGACTGAATACATTTCTCCCTATGGATTGGGCCTAATTTCATTCATATCTGAAATACAATATTCTTAAATATTGGGACAAATATAGATATTAATATCTGATTAGTGAATCTACTCTCAATGTAGAGGATCAGCTGCTCTATATTTAGCTCTCCCCTGATTTTGGGTCAACTCAACCAAGTTAGAGTATAAGGCTGAGCCAAGACCACCTAAGAAAGACGTTAATTTCAGTGGCCTGCTTGGTGGATATTCTTTTTTCATTGTACAGAACCAGGAATTTCCTGAATTACTACAAACCCTCGATCCTTCTGAAGAACTACTACGTCCTATCATCTTTTGTGATACTTAAAATACATCCCTTGCATGAGACAGAGACTGACTCTAGACCAATAAGTGGCAGTGTACTTGTATTCAGCTGAGAACCACATCCTTTCACTCAAGCTGATCAGTTAAGATAAATACTATTCAACTTGCAGAATAATAAAACTAGTTGTTGTACGTAGTCTTTCACATTCTGTACTTTTGCTAAACAGTGAGATATGACATTGTTGACATTTCAATGGCTAATCGTTGAATATGCATAGAAATGGTGGCTATTTATCCCAAATCTCATTACCGTTTTTGGGGGTGAATGATTCACAAATTATGTCCAATGTGCCCTTTATTCTTGTTTTAAATGTGACAAACAAATCAATGAGTAAAGGTCAGGACTCTGTCAGATCACTAGCCATGATAACCACAAAAAAATAAAGTGATTGTGGTTACAAACCCATGCACAAGAACAAAATCCTACTCAGAAAACAGGATGGTACTGACATTGACTGTTGTCCTCTCTCAAATTATTTTATATATTTGTGGGACTTAATTGGGCTATTCATCCTCCATGCACATGTTCCTTAATCCCCTAAATTTAACAGAGAGGTCGTTTGTCCCTTATGGTGACAAGGTAATGGATAAAGTGCTCCCTATGTTGTGATGTAGTCAGACCTCTCCTGTCCTGCCTACATTTCATGCTCAACTTAATAGGAGGACACAAGGGGGACAGTTACAGGGAATGCAAGGACACTCACCGAGGAAGAGCTTTAATAAAGCTACTCTACGAGGCAAAGGGGGCAGTACTCCATGAGATATATTTTGTAAGTCAACACATTTTCAGGTTAGCTTTTGGAAATAAATTAAATAAGGTGCAAATGTTATTTTGCTAAGGCTTTTTATCTTATTCATTTTTTGTAACTGAATAAGCAGAGTTTCTTTCTAAATGCTATGCTGGGCTTCAGGCTCATTTCTTGCTTTTCAAGGTAACTTACAGCTTATCAGTTCCAAGTTCGTACATCAGAGAGTGAGAAAGGAGAAACGTTTAAACACCTCACATGGAAAAAAAAAGGTCTTATCAGCAGTAAAAATAGCTACTTTTCATGCACAATTCTCCTTGTTTTCCCTTTCAAATCATTATCTGCTCCTATTCACACAAGTCTGGAAACATTGATTGTGAATACGCTCAGACATGTTAAAAGTATCATTTACTGAAAGCAGCAGGCAGCATTATAATGGTGGGTTTAACCTGTGATTTTACTTTTTCCCTCAGCATTATGTTAAAGCTGGTGTCAGAATTCAAACCATGGCTCCACCAAAAAAAGCCCCCTGAAAGTAAAAAAAAGATTATATGAGTGCTCTTTTTGTAGTGTCAGTTCATGTTGAGTGTACATTAGTTGTTCCACTAAGAACATGGAGCAGCCTATCATCTCCTAGCTCAAGCTTTCATAAGACCGCACACTGGTTTTAAGTAATCCCACTGGGTCATGATAAATGACTCAACTGTGAGAAGGCTCAGTGTGTGTTGAACAAATAAAAAAAAAGTTTTATATAACCCTGTCTAAAGTATATCCACTATGGAAATCTTAATGTTTGCCTTTGCTTTCTCAAAATAAAGTACCACAATTAGAAGTACATCAATTGGTAGCGCTCGGTTTTAGTTTAACAAGCATCTTTTACATTACAGAAGTATCTGTATCAAAACATGAAGTTCCTTTTTTTACACAAAATTATAGGTTTTCGATTAGTTAATTCTGATTGTTGTAAAGGATCAACATTTTACAAAGCTCACCACAAATTGACTGCAAGCCTTCACTTTCCCTGTCAGTGAAGATTGTGCCAGTTCTGGAAGCTTGTGCTAAGAATTGAAACATATTAAAGTTTTGTATATCAGATTTGGTTTTATTGTAAAATTTTGAAAAACAGGATTTATTTTTAGCTTGACGTTATTGTTAGGCTTGGTAACCATCACACTGTTTATATTGTTTGCAGACTCAGAATCCCATAGAAAGTGCCAAGATAAACATATTATTTCTCAAGCTCTACGGAGCAGAGAGGAATGCCACCTTGCTCCTTCATGGCATGTTCTTACTGTCTTACTAACAACATCAAAAATTATAAATTATTCCAAGGGAAGTGAGCCATATTTTCAAAAGCACATCAAAACTATAGCTGGATAGTTTTAGTGGAAAACTGTCCATTAACTAAGTTTAGATGATCATCAGAATTTGATCCCTATATTGTAATTATAATTAAATCAGACCCTGTGCAAATGAACATAGATTAGTCTGGTTCAGTGTTATATGTTTTTATGGCATTAGTGTGAATATAATAGATAAATTCCAGCACATTTTTATTGAAATATGAATTATTTGTTTTGTAGATGTGACCTAGAGGATAGAGTAGAATGGCAAGGTGGTTCAATAAGTGACTCAATAAGGTGATCAAAATGCTTCTCAAAGTATTGGGTGTTTATTCTCTATATTTGGCTTAAGGGCATACACTCACGGAAAAACATTATTGTAACACCCCTTTGTCTTTTGTTGTTGTTCATTGTATTCTTCAGATGATAACACTTTACAGCAGGTACTGGAAAAAAAACAAGGGATTTTTTTCATGAATTCCTGTCAAGATATCATTATAATCTAAATATATATAAAAACATCCTTCCTATAATAAGCAACATGTTCACAGCAGTTTGAATAATCCCTGTTGTGAAAAAAAATGTTAAAGTTTGCATTAATGGATGCTGTCATGAAAGTGGTATTTTTGATCTTGTTCAGATTGTCGCAATCTCATACCTCCCTATGCTAATAGAGAATCTGCAACCAATGAATGCCAAAACAGCCAGTATTTCTACAGGTTTATCCATTAATGCGAAAACACATAAATTATACTAAAAGTCATTGTTTGAGCTGCCAGCAGGGATGAAGACCAATTGGAAACAGAGGGAGAATGAGTGGCTCTGACAGGAGGCATGGAAAGCAGAGATGAGATAGTGAGAGAGCTCTTCTTTTAAACTGTTAAGGCAGCCAGCTGACAAAAAAATCTCACAGCACCTCTGTAATACAGAAGTGGTTTGGATTCTGTAGCCTTCGTAATTGCCACATGCAATTATGAAGTATTTTCCCCCAAAAGTTACTACTTCAGCTTTTTTTCTTCTGTAGATTTGCTTCCATTGTCAAAATTGAATACTATTACCATTTTTTATGATACTTAAACATTTTTCATACTTCATACACCATTTTAGCCTTATTTATCAACAGCTATAATAAAGTTTTGTGGAAAGTCCTAAATTGGCTTCATAAATAAGCCTCCAACATCCTCAACAGGAAAAAGAAGCAAAAAAGTCATGGATTACTTAGTAGTTTTCAAGAAGCCTCTGATATTTTAGAGATGGAAGTATGAATTCTATTCAGTTCAAAAATACTTTACTTATCTATAAAGGGAAATTAGAGGTTGTAGTAACTCCTGTTTTGTTTTTTCTTAACCAGTTGTTGTAGGTGTTGATGGCTATAGGCAGGAAGGATCTTCTGCATTGTTCAGTTTTGCACTGGATCTGGAAAAGTCTCTTTCTGAAGACACTCTGTTGTTGTTTAAAAATCTTCTGAAGAGGATGTTCGCTGTTGTCCATAATCTTCTTCACTTCATGAATAATTCTCCTTTCTTAAATAATCCCCAGAGGTTCCAGAGGAGTTCCTACAACAGAGCCGTCTTTCTTTATAAGTTTGTTGAGGTTTTTTTAAGTCATTTGCTCTGATACTATTACCCCAGCAGATTATGGAAAACAGAGATCACACACTCCACAACAGACATATAGAAAATATGTGGCAACTTTTTGCAAACTTCCTTAGGAAGTACAGTCTGCTCTGTCCCTTCTTGTAGATGAGTTCACAGTTGTATCTCCATCCTGGTTTGTTGTCCAGGTGAACACCAAGGTACTTATACTCCTACACCCTCTCCACATCTTTTCCCATGATGTTAACAGGATTCAGCTTTTTCCTGTTTCTTATTAAATCTACAATAATCTCCCTTGTTTTGCTGGCATTCAGGATCAGATGATTGTTTCCACGCCATCCCACCAAGCAGTTCGCTAGCTTTCTATTCTCATTATCTTGTCCTTTGATGCACCCAATGACTGCAGACTATTTCTACAGGTAACATGACTCTATCTGGAACTAGAAGTCAGAGGTGTAGAGAGTAAAAAAGAATGGTGAGAGTACTGTCCCCTGTGGTGCTCCTGTGCTGCTGACTGCTTGATCAGACAGTTAACCTTTGTCTAACAAACTGTGGTCTGTTTGTCAGGTAGTCTTTGAAATGAATAATATAACTTTTGGGAATTAATATTATTAATTAATTAAAAAAAATAAAAATGCCTTAGATTTTCCTAGAATTTATTTGAAATAAATTTGTTTTTTAAAGTAATTAACTGCCTTAATGGAATAATGGATTCCATTCCACTTCCATTAATCACATTCCTTTGTTTTTTTAAGATTATCTGCTGGTAGTGCAAAGCATTCATAACTTCATATAAACATTGACAAAATGTAAACATAATTTTTGTGATAATGGTTGGTCCTATTTGTGTTTGTTTGTGTGGAAGGACTGAGTTTGGTCGTAGAAAAATAAAGTATGATAAACATCAGAAGATATACAATTTTCACTCATTTGCTAATTGCTTTTATTTAATTATTTATTGTTCTGTGGGTGTGGCTGATCAGAGCCCTGGCACTAACTGATTAGTTTGAGTGGTGTAATGGTTACATCAGCCTTGTCTCATCAGTGTTTCCCAAAGCTGCAAGAGTCTACCTTTCCACAATAGATTAGTAAGCAAAGTTACTGATTTTGGAATAAAACATGCAACCACAGGAACTTTTAAGTCTGTGGAGTTGTGGGTAGATTCAGCTGGTATGAGATTTATTTGTTGATTACCACTTTGGGAAAGTGAGGGTGGAACTGCAAATTAGCCATTCCTAAGGCTTCATTCAACACATAAATAACTAGATGTAAAAACCCCTAAATGTTCCATGTTTGAATGAATAGCTGACTGAACTGCGTGATTTTAATTGAGTCCTCCTGTACTGTGTGAGAATGTAAAGTCTTTTAAATGTTTCAGTGTACGCTGGCATTATCCTTCTCATCTCATAAATTCTCCTTTTTGCAGTACTTTTGGTTTTAAAAAGATCTTACATACTGTATGTGGGAATTTTTGTCTTTTTAGTTTCTAAAGGTTCACTTAAAATAATCAAGAGTTATGTCAGCAGTAATTAAATAGTAGCATGGGGGCATACGCATTGCCGACTCTGTTCTGGAGGCTGAAGGGCAGGGATGTACTGGTCATCTGGCATACCAGACATTTTTTCGCTGTGGGGAAACGTACCATTTGGGCCAATATTCCAGACACTTTATAAAAACAGTATTCAAATAATGAATTGATCTGACTAAATTACCGGGTGATCAGCAATCCATTTGACACTGACTGGCCCACTCACATTTTTAGGTACCAGTCCTTTTCATTTGGTTCCATTCCTGCCTGCATAACGTTTTTAGGAATAAAAGACAACCTTTTTGTCTAACCACTGACACTTGATACTTGCTAATTTGTGGCCCTTGGTTCTTTTCTTCAATGACATGGAGCTAGCCCAATGGTAAAGTGTCACAGAATACATTCTCTCTCGCTGAATGGTCATGGAACATAGTCTAATATGTATTGGCAGTATATTGTAGGGGGGATGTTATCTGTTGACAAAAAACAAAAATCTTTCTCTCCATTCAACACTGCCACATGTGGAAGAACTAACATTTGTCAGCCCATGGTTTTCATCAGCTGTACAGTATGTGGCCAATGTAACTGATGAGAGTGGTGATGAGGCAACAGCAGGGTGAGGTGGAACAAGCAAACAGGTAGCTGCAGGAAGCTGCTCTGTGGGTACTTCCTGCTGGTTTCTTTGGCTTTCTCTGGGGGGTCCCTGGCCTAGGTCAATGCCAGTATGTTTGTCAATGATGTTTAAATCAACTTTTTTTCCTAAAAAAAAAAAAAAAAAACGCCAAGAAGAGACTTGACAAAGTGACTAATCTGTCAGACACTAAAAATCTTTACTAGACATCCAAGGTCCCACCTGAGTATGGCAGCATGTTAAAGTTTGTTGTTTGGAAACCACAAAAAAATCTTTGGGCATACTTTTAATATCATCCCCAAAACTTAATGTATTATACAGAGAGATGGCAGCTAATCTGAATATATACTGCAAAAAACTGTTAGGAGCACCTCAACGATCATAAAAACTGAATAATTAAAACTTAAAAAACTGTATATTAGTTTTGCCCTTTCCTACATTTATGCACTACTTTGTGCTGTTCTGTTGTACAAATTCCTGATAAAGTTTCTGGTTATGATATGAAAAATGTGGAAAGGCTAAAACTGATGTAAATACCTTTGCAACGTAGTTTTGTGGTTTCAACTTATCCTTGAGCTAATAGTATTAAAAACAGGCTGTGTTTTTGTGACTCTCTGTGTGAGGAGTGATGCGTGGGTTTCTGTTTGAAAAGTTTGCAGATGTAACCCAGAAATGTCATTGCAAGAAAAATTCAGACAGTTTTTGCACATTACGGATGTAATTCTAAACTTCTCTCTTTTTTAAACCACACAAAAATCATTTTCTTTTTTATCATACCAGTCAAATGGCTTATCCAGATATTTCACCTAAATAATCACTGCAAATACTTACTGTTAAAATGAAAAGCTGACTGGAGGTTTGTGCTTTATCTTAAATGTAGATAAACCTCTAATGTGTTTTAAGGAGGAGTGTTTAGCTAATGGCATGCCCACTGAGAGGTGAAGTGCAGTGTTTAGTGAAATATCCTCAGCTCAGATGTTTTAAATTACCCCTGGGATGCATGGTGCCATACAAAAAAAAATAAATAAAAGTAAAGAGGTAAAAGGCTGTGGATCAGAAAGAAAATTTCCTCTAATGTGGAGTTCAATGGACAGAAAACACTCACTATCAAACATCAAAGCAGGGCCCGTTAGAAAACTGAAAATTCTTCCTGCAGAATAAATAAATTCCTTTGGCGTTTGGAGGTAATGGCAATAGTTGCAACAAAATGCAGCACATTTGGGGTATTTTTAGAATACTGGTATGAATCTAAGAATGGTGGGCTTTTTTGTTTGTACATTTCTTTGGTCTTCAATTATTTCAGCTCAATGACAAAACAACTTTGTTACCTGGACAGTCTTTGGTAGATTGACATATAGCGTGCAATGTTTGGTGTTTCCCACTAGAACGGTTCAAATCTGTTTATTATTTTTGGAATAAAAGAGAGGGAAAAAAAGTCAGATCATGCCAAAAGTCATTAGACTATGATCGCTTTTGCCACAAGGCTTAATTTTACTTTTGTCTGGTAGTATCACCCAAGGCAAATACTGTTTGAACCACCTGTATAAGTCAGGCCACTAACTAATAAAACTCAGAGGAATGGAATGAGGAATTCCTTCCAAAAGAGAGGGAACACCCAAGAAGTAAAAACACTGATTTTAAAAAACCAGCCCCAACGTGACCCTGATTAAGCAAGAGAAGATGGGTGAATTAAGATTGCATCTACCCTCTTTGAACACCTAATGGAAATATTTGAGAGGACTTTTGCTTAGTTTATATATAAAAAAAAGAGTGCTACACCTCTTTGCTCATCTACTCTAAAAACAAATCCAGTCCCTTTTGTCATGTTGTGAGTCCATTTAAGAAAAAAAGAAACAGTTCCACTGATTTTCCATTACTTTGAAGAGGAGGTATGGGGTGTTTTTCTAATTTTTATCCTTCATTTTATTGTTATCTTGGGAAAGCACACGGTTTCTGGTAAAATCCCAGAAGCATTTAGCAGATTTATACAGTAACAATTGTGATGTTTAGGCACAATCTAACTTTTTTTTTATTTAGACTTGGTAATCCCAAGGTGCTATTAAAATACCATTCTTTATACTGTCTATGACAGCAAGAAGCAAAGCTGCTAAACATCTATCTAAAAGGTTTATTCCGCTTTTAAAATTTATATAAAATTAAACATTGGAAAAGGATAATCTTAGTGAATATGAGAAGCATTCTTAAAAATCATTTCTAATATAAATACATAGGTTGGTTGTGACTCTTTGTATTTATAATATAAAATTAGCAGAATTCCTCACCCAGTGTTTATTTAGCCCTCTGATGTTAGGGTTTGGAATACTTCTGTGTTGCTTCTAATATGTATTTGAATGGTTATGTTTTAATGATGACTGTATAAGACAACTGAATGTTGTATTTTGTGACATTTCTAGACTTGTCTTTGTGTGTTAACATATGCTGGAAATACTCTTATATGACAGTAATGGTTGAAGGTCATAAAAGAATAGCTGAAAAGGGTTTGAAGGTTTAAACACTAGGTGTACTTTATTATATTAATTCCCAAAGATAGATGTATATAACCAAAGATCAATTAATTAAAAGTGCATTTCCACTTTTTTACAGCCATAACTAAGTACCATTACGTTCTTAATTTGCTGTTAAATGGTTATATAATTTTATTAAACAAATGATCTAATACCAGCAATCCAATTGAGAATGTACTTGATTGAATCGGATAAAAAAATAGATTTTAAATCTTGAGAATCAGAATTTAATCTCCTCAATATATGAATCAATATTAAGTACTTTTCATATGGAATATCTATTGGATATTATACCTTGTGTTGTGTGCCTCTAGAGTATCCATACAAAGGAGGTATTTGAGGCATCACATACTGATCCATGGTTAAGAGGAAGTTGATCAAGCTAATTCAGTTTAATGTTATAAATAAAAATGTGGCTAAATTTTGCCTTAAGTTTGCATTTTTTGGGGACATGTGATTGTTTAATTTTGTCTATTTGTCTATTTATCAACAGCAAATCTGTCAGCCATTTCAAGAATGTGTGGGTAGACTAAATCATGCTCCTTTGGCAAATGAAAAGAAGACAATGAATTACAGAGAAAAGGCTGCTGTGTGATATTTGAAGGTTTGATAGTTGCCTTTTGACAGCAAATCATTGCTCTAAAACCCAATGCATACATAGCATTCTTTCGTTTCACACTCTGGCTCTCTGGAAAAGTCATGCTCGATACATGAAGCCCAGTGACCGAGTGGGTAAGCAGGATCAAGAAAATTCAATTTGTCAGGCTTGCCCTTTTCAGTACATACAATGCAGAGCTTAGGCCAGTGGGTTTGATATATGAGGGGGAAAATAGGAGAAGATGTTTTTTATAAATCCTTTCTGATGGTTCTTTAATATACTTTTGATGTTGCAGAGGAACATTATGTGCAGCATCTGTTTAACATTTCAGCCTGGCTGGAAGTTTGAAGTTTAACAAACAAGCAATTTTACTTTGTGAATGGCCTGTCATGTTAGAGCTTGAAAAGTAAGACTTTTTTTGGTTAGCAACTATGATCCAAAAAGTGATTGTAGATGTTTTGCATATGAGTACTACATTACAAGATATCAGAAAGGATGAGTGTGACGCTGCATGATTTAATGTTTCTGAGATAAATTTCTTTTAACCCTCCTTCAGCATGAGTTTTACTAAAATATAATCCGTAATCCATTGTGCTTTAAATCAGCTGAGATGCTTATTCTGATCATACTGAAATTACACTTATTCTGATTAAGTTAATACAATTTGTGCTACAGACTTTTTGCGAGATTTTTAGCAAATACTTAAAGTATTTAATAAGTGAGGTCTTTATGTCTTGCACAGGTCCTTAGGTTTGTTTTTTTTCTTCCACAGTATGTACTATGGACCATTTGTAATTTTTTTTAGCGGTTTCTTATGAACAAAACATTTTAAGCTGTTTCCTGTACCATACAATATATTTATGTTGTTTTAGGAGTTCAATATCCAAATTATGGTTGGTAGTTTTTTAGTTTAGTTTAATTAGTTGCATAAATCTTCAAACAATCCTGCTATAAATCAACATTAGCTGCATAATAAATCGAATTACCATTGTAATCGCAATAATAATTTGTGGCGTGTTGCAAATTCACTGCTTTCCTTCAGTATTTCATCAGATATTATTTAGAGTGCCATTCTTAGGTATTCTGTTCTCAAGTGATACACTTGGTTGGTGCATTTGACTTTCCTGTTCATTAGGGATGAATGTTTTTAGTGACCAAGATGCAAAGGCTCTCAAAGAGTGATTGGGACATTATGATGAAGGGCAAGAGTTAAACCAGTGCTAACATTTTTACTTTAATAAATCCATATGGAAGCATTCTAAGTGTTTTTGAAATGATTGTGAGGTCTCTCATCCCCCCCTACAGGTACATGCAACTTTCTGTACCTCCGTCCCTGGTAGCAGGCTCGCAGTTCTGTTGTCATTATTGTTGTAGGACACAGTTTTACGACAGCCATTGACTTTAGTAAACACATGCTTTGCAGTGCTACCCCCAGGTTATTATAGGGTAGTTTTATTTTATTTTATTTTATTTTAAAAGTTCTTTATATAGAGCCAGCAAAAGGGGCAAATGAAACCTCTTTGAATGAGATCGGGACAGGGCTCTTACAAGGGGGAGTTTAGGTGAAGCATTTTCTGCTAAAACAAAAACAAAAATGAAAGCTGATGCAGACCTGGTAATGTTGTTATTGGGTGAGTGAGTCCCATATCTGCTAATCTCTTAGTGTTTCTGTTGTGACTTGACTTTTTTTAATGCGCAGCTATAAAACATGGAGAGGTTGGATCAGCTTTTATAAGTCTACATCTCAAAGAGAGTTAAATAAAAGTTGTTTTTTTCATCTTATACTCTACTTTACATTAGATAATGTAAAATACTACCCACCTCTTTAGACATTTGATCATGATCTGTGTTTTCCAGCTGTATAGGAGTGAGTGCCGTAACTGTGACGTGTTACTCAGCTGACAGAGAACTGAGCAGTGCATTTTTCAAAAGTGCTTCTGTAGCAGAAGCGCTATGCGAAAATTACTTGCCGGTGCCTTAAAGCAATACTTTCTTACTTTTAGCCACCAGGGGGTGCTTGACCTGTAACTTCAAGGTTTAGCACCCCTAAAGGCCACTGGTGACACTGCATTGTCACAAAACTAGACAGTCTCCCTCTGGGTTTTTGGAATCTGATAGAAGACCATTTTGAACCAGCAAATTGAGAAGTTGTGGACATTTACCCATCTAGATTAAATCCTACATATGAGAACCAAACTTATTTCTGATCAGGCAAGTGTCTTATCTGCTTTGTTGCTTAAAAACAACGCTTAGCTTACTTAATTCTCATTTTTGAGGAATACAAACTGCTGTGAGGGCAGCGCCTTTTATGGTGGCAAGGCCTTGGACACCGGGTCCGCCTGGACGGGCTGTACCTAAAACTGAATTTCCCTTTGGGGATCAATAAAGTATAATTGAATTGAACTGAATTAAATTAATTAGCACTCGTAAATCAAATGAGTTATTTAATGACAGATCTGACCATATCAATTTACATAGTTGAGATTTTGAGAAGCCCAGCCTGCAGAACATTGATATGCACTAGGTCCTGTATATTGACCTCTAAGTAATTGAATGTATCTAATATTAAGCTAATATTTCGGTCAAACGTTGTTTTGGCTATGAGGGGTTTATTGGCCCACCAAAAGACACAATACACTAATATAACAAGACAAGACATTTTACATTTTCTAGAGAAAATCCATAAGTAATTTATCCTTTTTTGAAGAACCAGACCGGGTTTGAGCAGTTCTAAAATACATTGTGTTGTTTTTTTAAGCTAAAGTTTTTTCAATGCCTAAAACAACCTATTAAAATTGTGCTTTAGGTAATTTTCATTTTAGAATACAAGCTGTTTTTAATTGGTCTTTCTTATCTAAAGAATTATCCAATTAACATTTAATCCCTCTATTTATATTGAACTTTCAACCATATGTTATCAAATGCAGCTGAGACTGAGTAATCAGTGATTGAAGAGATATTTTGTAAGTTTTTACTTTAAAGTATCTTTAAAACTGCCTTTTTATTAGACTGTTTATGACTAAAGCATTGTTTGATGAATAGACGACACCTCAGTAGTCAAGCACCGATGCATGTATACGCCTATAGCGTATTTTCCTAAATTTACTTCCGCGAAGGAGTTACTGCATTGTTTCGCGGATATGACGTCAAGCATGGCCATGTTAGATGGGTCCAACAAAGCAGATAATTGAAGTGTTATATTATTTTCTTTTAAGAAATGTAAAATGCAGGAGCATCTGATGTGATAGACTTTATGGAGAGGAATTATTAACAAAGTTTGATGCATAAATTAACACAATATCTAATCAAATTAACATCTGATGGATTCATCTCAGGCAACCAACCTTGAGCATTGTTTTCTGAAACATAAAAACAAAAAAATCTAAATTTGCACACTAAAATTTATGAAAGGTCTCACTAAGACATCTCAGATGGCTGAAATATGTTTTTACAGGGAATAAGTAGACTTTACGTTTAAGAGAATATAACTGAAATAAAGTGAAGATGGAATAATTTGCCTAAAATGTAGAATAGTTTCTTTGTCTTGTTTTTTTTTTTTTTTATTTTGTTTTTGTTTTAAGGAGAATAAAATTAAACTGTGTTTTTGTGACTGCACCATATCTGTCTCTAAATTTTTAAACCCTTAGCTAAGGAATAATCCTGCTGTTCATCATAAATACATAAAAAAGTTGAGACATTGTTTTGTTTAGACAAGTATTTTGCCAATTTAAAATAATCTAAAAAATGACCTCAGAGGTCATATTCTATTCTTGCAGATAAAGTAAAAATTATGTTATGTCAAAGAATTTTGAACCTATAAGAATGTGTAGTTTGATTTTGGACCATGGATTACTCAATCCTTTGATTGCTTGATGGATATCCAAACAATCTCAGAACATTTCAAATAAGCAGAACATTTTCCCTAACATATTGCTGCATTTTTTGTGAATTGTAAAACACAGCACTGCTCTCTCACAAAATTTTATTGCATGGCATAATTTGCTCTCATCCTAAATGCTATGTGGGAAACATCACTGCAACAAGAGTGCTAATGAGAAAACATTTAAGGAACAGGGTCAAAGAAATGCCTCAATGAGTTGTTAAATATGCATTATTTCTTAGAATTGACACACTTTGTAACATGAAATGTCTTTTCCATTTGCTTTTTTGACTTTCCACGCTTGTAATCCAATGTGGCACTTTTTATCACTGGCACTCTCTTCCTCAGTGTGAAGGTTTCAAATGAGATGAGAGCGCTACTTCATCATGCATGTTTCATGAATCTTTTTAGGCTGCTCCTGGGATAAAAGCGCAAATGTGTGAGATCTTGTCTGGAAAAAGGGGTACAAAGGATGGGAGGTGTCCAAGTTTGTAATGAGGATAGCAAGATCTCCTGGCTCACGAGCAAACTAGGGCATCTGTAATAAGTGTGAAGGGAGATGAAGGGATGGGGGGTAGAGCAGAGACAGAGGTGTTTCACAAGCATTCATTCAGCCATAAGCTGCAATGTCAGGCATCCGAAGGATGGCTGGAAGGAAGGAAATGTCAATCATGCAGTTGCTCCCACTCAAAAGAAATACTGGATGCATCTGGTAATTATGTCTGTAAGCAAAGCCTGAAGTGTTGTTTTCCCAGAAACTCAGCTTACTCACCACTGACATGCATGTTTTGTCTTGAGTCAATTTTTATACAATTTTTCTACTTTTCATACTTTCCCAATATTACCCCATTAAATACATAATCTTAAAACTGGAATTATATTTTAAGCATAATTTCCATATTGCCATTGTGTCGCACAACAGAAGCATATATTAGGAACATGGTAAAATATTTATGAAACCATATTAGCTTTGCTGGCTTCTAATTAGTAAGAACCTGAAATAGATTTCAGAGGAATGATTTTAATTATCACAGTCTATCAAAGGGCGTTGTTGTTATGTTTCCTTGCCAGGATGTGATTTACAATAGAGAAAGGATTGTTTAATTATATGGGTCTCTCTTCTAATGATCACAACAAATTTTGAACCAATAGGTAAGAACTGTGTGAGTCATAAACTGAAAGTAGTTTTTTATTCTTTTTTATTGATTTTTGTTGTAATTGTTTGTGTACTTAGCAATAAGTTTCTGTTTTAATTTAGTAGTCATCTTCCAAGTCACTAATAAAACAGTGTGTCAAAGAGTTACATCAGTGTTAAAACTGTAATAATCTGCAGTGATTGCATTTAATATTGTCTTAACAGGTTTTTAAATACTATTGCGTTAGTATGGTTATGCTTGGATTGCATCAGTTACAGTATATATTTTGGAGTTTGCATGAAATAAATTTCTTACAGCTGAGGTTTACAAGTGTGGTTCGAAATTACATAACTATCAATTTAGGATTGTGTTTTGGTCAGAAATATAGGTACTAGGATTTTAACAAGAAAGGATTAAAAACTTTGAGAAATATGGAAAAAAAAGAACAAAGTTAGGGCAGAGCAGCTGAGAGTTAAATCAAAGAAATCCGATCTAGCTCAAATCAAAAAAGTGAAAATTTGTGGTGATTTATTCACTGAGTAGGGAGCGGACAGGTAATTATTTACTCAGAAAATTTTAAAGTATATCTGATAAATTAGGCCTGAATTTGACTGAAAGCCCAGGGATTTAAAGTCCCATGATTAGTATTACCCAAATAATAGGAATCTCAGGTAATTAATCAATGTGCTTTCCCATTACCCTGAAAGCCTTGCAAGAATCGCCCTGAGAGACACTGCATTACACCTTTAGTCCAGTGAGTGGCAGCAATAAAGGCAAACAACTAATTCTCCGTTTACCTCCAGTGCTGACTAACCATAAGTAAATCTCTAAGCTTAAAGAGTTTTTTTGACTTTTAATTCTTCATTAAACTGCGTATATGCAGTATTGCTTTTTAGATGTATGATTCATTTAAAATAACTGCTAAAAACTATTAAAATATTTAGGCGAAGCTCAGATACCTACAGGACAAAAAGAAAACGTTTATGAAGAAGTGTATATTCATATATTCAGGGGTTAAAGTAGTTTTAAATTCTTTCTTGTAT
>JAUZNJ010028167.1:0-16272 GCA_034780135.1 Jordanella pulchra
ATGGTCAGTTTGTGTGGCCAACAGTGGCCAACGTGTTACTCTTAACTGAAAACACGAAGTTTGTGTTAGCATCTGCTACGAATTGTACCAATGTCTAACTTGGGCGGGTCAATACCGTTTTAAAATGCTGGTGGTTACTTACCCGGACATTTCCTTTTGTGCGCTGTTTGTTCTTACCCCCCATAGTGGTCTTTTTTTTAATTTAAACTCTATGAAAATGTGTCCTTACGGTTATAACATATCAACCCCATCCAAGTGTCCGGACGTGACAGACATCAACTTCGTTACGTCACGGAAGACCCTTGGATATTTAAAGCTACAAACAGAAAAATAAAATTCTCTTCTCGCGCTCTAAAGCGTTTGTCAAATTGCTTATCATCATCAGACATGTGAGTTAAAACCCCAAAATGTAGAATACTGAATACATACTGGATTGATTAAGTTTTTTTATAAACCTGGAAACTTGACTTCGTATTCGGTTTTAATCAAACTAGAGATTCCGATTATCTAGTGCGTAACAAACGCAACAAAGTCATGTGACAGATCTAACTTCCCTTTTTTAATCTTTCAAAATAAAACATCTGCAAAATTAAAGAGCTCAACGGCGACGAATCAAATATTTACAGTCTTGTACTCTAGTCTTCTATAGGATGATAAAGAAAATTTCTAACAAGGTCTTACAAGAAATTATAATCGTTTTTTGTCTCGCTGCACTTGTGATTTAATATGATTAACACAAATGTAAAATGAAATCCATAGGAAATTATAGAATCACACTGCTCTTTCCTTAGAAATTCCACCACACCACAGTGCATTTCTTGGGAATTTATAACCAAATAGCATTGAGGCTAAACACATTTTCTAATAAAAATAAGATAAAACAAACATACAGAAACATTTGGTAGAAGCTACATAACAAACACAAAAAACAAGTGAGTTCTGCAGTTGTATTATTAGTAATTTTAATATAAATCCTCTTTACATTAATCATTTCCTATTACAATGAAAATATATATATCGACACTATATTTACTTAATCTCACCATAAATATGTATGTATATATATCCTTTGCTAAGCACTTGCCATACTCATGTTTTCAGGTATGGGAGTCAGGTCCATATTACAGAGTTAAATTCAAGTGATTACGTGACGTAAACAAACTGGCAGTCTACACAACTTCCAGAGATATGTGTGCAAGATTTCACAAACTTTAATGGAAAAAAAAGTGTTGAAGTTATGTGATAGACATCTCCTCAACAATGAACCAGTTTTTCTATATTTTCCAGGCACATCATATGTTTAATGAACCCTCCTTGTCCTTCTTTCACAAAGTAAAAATAATTGCTTTTTGATTTATTTTTTTTACAAGTCCATCAATTTGTGTATGGTATTAGGTTCATCAGGAAAAAATATTTTAAATAAAAATCAACATAAAAAAAAAATGCTTCAGTTTACATAGCGAACATTGACCAAAATATTGTTTATATTTCTTTCATTTAGGTCATTTTTTTCATTTACAGAATTTAGAACAAAAAATTCATTTTACAAACTTCAGCTTTTAATCAGTCAGAAATCTGACGTCTTTGTTTCTGTCTCAATAGCAATGGTTAACCTGAACCAGACTGTGGAAAATAAAAAAAGGTGGAAATTAGACACGTGTGTCCTCTGGTGGATGTAAAAATTATTAAATGCATCAAACATTCTGGCTTCACCAAAAATGTCTCTCATGAATTAGGTGTAAAAACATCCGTTTCCATCTAATTAATGTGTCTGTGGTCCTTCTGAAACCAAACATAAAAACAATTATTTGGTTCTATTGACAGTACATGCACGACCGTACATTCTCCCTTTCTGGTTTAAAAAAAGAGCATATCTGGTCCAGGAAGATAAACCATGTCCACTTGTGATGGTCATTGATCCTTTTGTGGCTCAGAATAGATCGGACTTTAAAAAGGAATTTTCCAGTGTTGCAAAATTCCAAAGCAAGAGCCAAAATAACCTATTGAGCAATCCAAATGTGACAAAACCAAACCCAAAATAACAGACAGGGTTTGAGTGCATCAGAGGGATATCCAACCAAGTAACTTAAACAAGCTGCTTGGTAGCATAAGTTGGTGCAGAAACGTCCGAAACCTCTGTTAACATGCAACATGTGATCGGGGTCGTCTGAGGTGTTTAGATCTTCAAAATAAAGGTAAAAGTTTAGAAGACAAGAATGATGCGGACTTTCTGGGTTATGAGAAAAAAGTCAAATTCTGAGTTGTTCCTTAAGACTTTGAATCTCTCAGTATTTACATTTACAATGCAACATTAATTTAGTTTCTACTGTCTTTTCATCGTCTACATTTAAATTCCTCATTAAATTAAAAACGGCCATTTAACAAACTTCTCTTCGAATCCGTAAACATTATGGAAACTACTAACCCATTTTACACCACATATTTTAGTTCAGATTGGAACACTTGAACTATAAATCCAACTAAGTCCAAACTTCATTTTTATTTTAATTGAAAGAAACATAAACTGAAGAGAGAAATACTCACATTAAAAGAGCATGGTCCAGCTCCTTAGTTTGTAAAAACTACATTACTTTACTAATAGCGAAAACTGCAATTGAGCAGGCTAATTAATATTTGAAAATGCCAATTCCCTACCAAAATAACTATATAAGCCATTTAATTTAAAAACCAATGCCTAATCTCTCATTGTGGGTAATTAAATATCTCACATAAACACCTACAAAAAGTTTTAAACACATTTATTATGAGTCATTCCTTCTACCTCTGTCTTTTGAGATATTGTTTCTATATACTTTTATTTGTGGTAAAATTTAACGAATGCATGAAGCCTTTTATAAAGAATTTAAACCAGAACTCTAAACTTATTACCTAGAGTTGGTTAAAAAAAGCTCAGCTGAGCATACATACACACAGCAGTACTCGACAGAGCAATAACTTTGTCCATATTTTATTCCCAGCCTACGCTATCCATCCCTGATCTAAACAAAGCAGATGAAACTGTTGAATCGATCGGTCTCAAATAACAGAAATGTGACTTAAAACCTGCAAGATACCAAGCCCAAATGATAAAAAAAATATTTGTGACTAAATTTTTAAGCAAATTCTCAATCAAAATGTTGAGCAAATTTAATCTACCAAGATATAAACCTTCCCAGCTAAGGGACAGAACATTTGAAATAGTGAAGATGACCTCTTTCACTATAGTCTTAATTTTCAACAGATATTAAAGTTCTTATCAAACAACAGAGTCTTGTATTAGTTATCAGGGTGATGTCAAAATGCACATTTTCTTTTAAAAATCGCTGCTTTTTATAGGGACTCATCACAGATACTGGAAATAAGCAGTTAGGTGAAAATTTAAGAATTAATGAGAATCTGTTGACTGAAGAAAAGATTCACAATTGATTGTCTGTAGGTTTGAAGTCTATCTAGGATCTGCCTGAAATGATTCTCTGGAAAAAAAAAACAGGATTCCTCTTGAGATGTCTGCTTTAAGAACACATATTTCTGTTTACCATTATATTTTCAAGGTAATTAGGTATCTTTCTATTACATTAACCTCTGAGTGTTCAGTCATTGTCAGTATGCTTACTTGCGCTGCTACAAAATTGACATTCATGACATCCTGCTTTGATTCGACCCTTAGCTTTCAAATCTTTCCCTCCATTTACCAGCAGCTTGATACTTTTTTATCTGATCAGTTAAAGTTATGTCAACTTTCCCAAAGCCTTAAGTAACTCTGCAGGAGCAGCCAGTCTGTCCATTTTCTCTTGAGGTAAACTGCAAGGAGCAGAGGGAAGGGGGTCTTTGCCTCAAGTCAGCCAAGTTTGGCGTCCCCTCCGGGCGGAAGCACAGTTCGGCTGAGTACCGTGGCGTAGAGGGGGTCCAGTTTGGGCACGAAGCCTTTAAAATTCCTGGAGGCCTCCGTTCCAAACACATCGAGCAGCTCTCGATTCATCAGCGCAAATCTGGAAACAGAGACACAGAAGAATCCTCAAAACACCATAAGAACAGAAGCTCATCGTCTGGTTAAATAGCAACACAGTAATTTATTCACCCACATAAACACTTTTAACCCTTTTACACCTGTAATAGGAACAGTCCGCCTGGTACTTTTTCTCTTAATTTATCAATACATCCGTCACAAAATTAGTTATGTGTGAAATATGTTACCATTTTTTTAGGACAAGTATTTAAAATGTCAAAAGAAACGGACATTTTTATAGATTATAAATACTTAAATTGTGAGAAATAACATTGGAATTTTCAGCAAGTTTTTCCTTTATAAACGCCAAATATGGACATGTCCAAAAATCCTGAGATGACAGAAAATTTATTTCAGCTCCAGTTGTAAAGGATTAAGTGAGTGACTCTAATTATTAATAGAAATACCATTACCATAACACCATTAATAACTTTTCTGTTTTGTAATGTGTAAAGCTTATAGGTTTAAAAACAAAATTAAATATCAGATTTCTCTGTCCTCTTTGACCATTTTTTGAAGGATCCATAGAAAACGTTTCATCCAGATGGATCTAGATAGAAAACGCAAAACATTTTTCCATTTGTATTTTTTATTACTTTATCCAAAACGAATACATTCAAAAACAAAAAGGTAACTTATACTCTTCTTGTTGTATAATAAGCAAAGGTTTTATGACATGATCATACCTGCCCTTTGTTAAACGCAGGAGGAACTTCCAGTATGAAGGTCTGAGGTTCTGCACTTCCATTACTGCCTGTGGAAATGTGACGAATCAGACACATTTTTACTCAGCAGAGAGAAAAATGCTAACTAGGAATATTCCTGTCAGTAGTTGGTTGTTTTTGTTATTTTTTATTTTTTTTTTTACTTACAGCATGGAAACAGATAGCAGTGGAAACGGCGTAAATAACCGTATCTGCGTGTGGAAAGTAAGGGAACCGTCCTGCTTCAATGCCTTTGAAGTACATGGTCTAAAAAGAGAAATAACAACGGTAGAAATTGAATGTCATTCAGATTAATTGGAGGTCATTGATCAGGTCTGCTCCAAAGTCTACAAGAAATCATAACATTTCTTTAAATAACTGACAGGCAAAAAGAATGTCCTCAAAATCTAAAACCTGTGACAGTACTAAAGGGACTGGCAACTCAAAAATTAAATGTCTGTTCTAAAACATAAACCATTAACATAAAAGCAACATTAACAAGTTTTTTTCTATATTCTATATATCAAACTTTTTTTTTTTTATCGCACCACACGTCTATCAATCAATATATTGTTGAATTATTGTCCAGTCCTAATATGTAGGCAAGATTTTTCCGATTTTAAAATTGAACAGTTTTTTTGTAGCCTAGTTTCTTTTTTTCTCAGTCATTGCTTACAGAACGTTTGTGTCCTTGAGATTTTATGACCAATTTTCCAGCTTTCTAAGTTTCCCTTTATGATTAAAAAGCATTCGTTTTAATGTCACATTAATGTATTTCTGCTTCGAGACTTCGTAGCATTTACCTCCACCAGCTTGGAGAAGAGATACATGGTTATAGTTGTGCTTTTGTAGAAGAACATGGAGACACCAGCCAGGAAGCCTTAAGACACAGAAGAGGGAATCTCATTTTCCAGGAGCAAAGATACGGTAAAAGATTCCTCTGCAGGTATTTCCTTACCCGCTATCAGTGCATGGAGTTCATCGTCAATGTTACGCACCCAGCGTAACAAGCAACTTGTTCCCTACAAAAGAAAAAAAGAACAGAATGTCTTAAGATATGAAAAGACAGGCCGTTCTGATGAGTGCATGAAAAACACAACCAACTACAAAAGAAGGCATAAGGAGAAATAAAGAAAAACTAAGGCAGTGCACACACCTTATAAATACTGACAAAAGAGCCTAGAAAGGCCCCCAGCTGGAAGTTCTCTTTGTTGTAGAAGACAGACGGGAGCCGAGATGGTTTGGAGAACATCTGCCTGAATGCTGAGGGCACTTTGAGACAACATTGGATAAGATAGCCAATACTGAACATCCTGACAAAACCCTGAGGAGGGAATAACGACACATCATGAGTATTGGCTTCTAATGTGTATAAGCACTTCCATCATAGAATATAATAATAAATAAGCAGCTTTACCTTAACACAATAGGAAATGCAATTATCCTGGTAATGTTTACAACATCTGTGTCTGGGGCCCTGCTTGCATCTGGATCAGTATAAATACAAACACATCAGCGCTTAGTGCTGCCATCCACAGGTTTTTTTTTTTTCTACACAGACATGTTTTTGTGTCTCACATGGATTCCAGCAGCTTCCTTGTGTAGGCTATCAGAGTTTTCCTCCTGTGGTCGGGCCTTTCTGCCGACGCCTGTGAGGGCTCCGTCTCTATGGCAGCTGGTCTCTCGGAGGGCCTTGTGCTAACAGGGTCTGCTGTGTTAGAGTGAGATGGAATCTCTTCTTTCCCAATGATGAATCTGTGATAGAATACAAACACAGTTAGAAAGCTCTATCGGTGTCTACCTTGAAGCATAAACAAAAGCAGTGATGACTTACTTTAATGCTGAAAAGGCAAAGCCTTTGAGGCCGTCGTTGCTCCTGACAAAATAAAAACTAACTTTTAATTCTTATCATTTCACACAGCATCTTTAAAAACAGCTCCAAACATTTCCAACTTTGTTAGATTACTAATGAAACCCTGAACATAATTTGTCTGGATTTCTTGTGAAAGTCCAACACAAAGTACGGCATAGGTGTTCAGTAAAGGAAAAATAAGACTAGTTTTTTTATGTTCTACACCTACACATCTGGATGGGGCAGATGTAGCAGAAACTCATCTACGTAGGTCTCTACCAGTAGATTTTGCCCAGTCAAAAAAAATTAAGTCAGACTGGATCAGATTTCTTCAGACTTTCCATGTTTAAGTCTCAGCTAGAACAGCATATTTACGTAGGATTAGAGTTCTGATGAACTGACTGCATAGATGGCGTTCTGAGGTGGACATTCTCACTTTAAACATGTCAAAACGACTTTTTTTTTTTTACCAACTCTACAAAGCAAATAAACTCAAGCCACTCTCTAGATTGCAAGGAAAAGAACAGGACAGCTCAGCGTCCAGAATCCAGAGCATCCACAGCTTCTGACTTTAAACTGCAAGAGTGTCAAGTTCAGACAATGGACGCCCTTTTGACGTTCAATTAATCTCTTCTGATCAAAGCACCATTTTTCTAACTGATTTTAGCAAACTTCAAATAGCTTACCAACCACAATGCATTATTTTTTTCCACTTTTCCATCAAGCTAGGTGTCGTCGAGCTGCAGATATCTGAAGCTCCTATGCAGTTACCTTTAGTTGTTTCAAGTCTCCAGTTTTCTTTTAATACAACCCAGCCTGCTTTAAACTTCTAAACATGTCTATCCTAAACCCGTCTGCTGTGTTCTTTAGCCTTTGATGTGTTCTTTGTTCACTTCTGTTCTCTAACAAACATCTGATTCCTTCACAGAACAGCTGAGATTGTATTAAAAATACATTTGGGAGTCGAATAAGTTTACAAACGAACTAACAACCGGCAGCCGCATCACTGGGTTCCCTTTTGTGGAATCTGAGCACAGGAAGCTGAATGCAAACTAAAAAAAAAATGGGAAACCACGTCTCTCCTCCTTTTACAGATCACAGAATTAAAATACAACAAACTTAAGCTAGTGGTTGTAATCTGACATAATGTGAAAGAAGGTTGAGGTGCATTAATGTTGTTTAACAGCATTAATTCACCTGATACCCGACTAATGTACTGAATGCAATCCTCTTACCTGAAGAGAAACATAAAGATTGAAGCAGTTATGCAGAACAAAAGCACCTGATCAGGAACAGAATAAGAAAAGGAAAATGTTAGGGCCACAGGAAGAAATTGTTTTCCCCAAGTCATTTAAACGAGTTGTTATTACTAATGCTATCTGTTTAGGTTTACATTTAAATTAATAAGACGGGACTTTAACTACAGCTGCAAAATATATTATGAATATCTCATTACTGCAGTATTAATGTTTAATATTTACATTGCAAATTACAACTGGGAATGTGATAATTGTTGCCTAATAAAGTACCCTATATATCATCATTGCAGATGTCCTAATATCACAGAGCGCTTTTCAAAATAAAAGCAGCTTCCATTTCTGAATTTGAAAACTGAACTCGTGCACGATGCAATAGATAAATATACAATAGATTCAATCAGAAAAAAGCCCGACTACCCAGCAGACTGGCTTTCCCCAACCCCTTTTGATCTTACCTCCCCATGTCTAATGGGTTTAACCAAACCTCTTGTCACTGCCATGCGGAACAAAGTCTCGCTAGCCTGGAAAAAAGACGTCATCATAAAGTTCTGCACGGAAAGCAGGTGAATTAATTTTCATGAAATGTGATTTGCAGTTGAACAAAAGATCTTACGAGATTTGCCATGTATATTGTCAGTAGACCTCTCCTGTTAGGAGGAACAGAAGGTAAAATAATAAATACAAGAATGTCCATGATTGCAACAAAAATCACTCAGCTAGTAAGCCTCCCCAAAAATGGGCCTTTTTGTTTTCCTTCAGAGCAAAAAAATGCAATAAAACGGATATCTCACCTGCTTTTACGTTCAAGGAGAATGGCAATATAGGAGGCAGGCAAAGCTGCCCCAAATCCAGAGGACCATGGAAAAAACCCTCCAAACAGTTTCCTAAAATTAGACAAACACAATCAGTCTAATAAAAATTCAATAGTTCTGTTTTTTTTATATAAGTTAATACAATGATAAGGTCTCCAAAGAAAGTTCAGAAAATCCCGTTTTTGATGGTGTATATTATCACATTTGTGTGAACCTAACATCCACCTTCCACAAAGATTTGGATGCAATCATGCAGAAAGTGCTTCAGCTCAGTCTTTAACTGATGCATGTTGTCACTCAGGCCACTAAAGTGTAGTACATAAGATCCAAAGGAGAGATTCTAAACTAATATCACAGGAATGCTGCGTTTGATACTTTTGTCTGACTTTTGAAAGCATTTCAATTACTTGCATGCTTCATTAATGAAAGAAAAGCATTAAAAAAAAGACTAACTGTAATTTAAAATATTGGTCTGCTTGGATATTAATCAAATAATACAACACAATGAGGTTTATCTCGCGATTAAAACAGTTAAGAGGTCATTTAGATTTCATCAAATCTTGTAGCATTTACTGCAATATCCTCGACACCTGTAAAACAAATCCGTAGATAAGTTGCCATGTTTTGAAATTACAGACCTGAGAATGCAAAAAAAAACAATGAAGAGACTTCCATTGGTAGTTAGGAAAGAGGTAGACCACAGGATCTCAGGGAGAAGTCTCTTTAAATAATAATCCTTCTTCTTTCTCCGTAGAACTGCTGCTATCTGCAACGTAAAAGTTAGATGAAGTAGACTTTAAGTAACCAGGATCAATTAACATACTGAGCACCAAAAGTATTTTATTTGGTGTTTATCTTCAATGGTTTAAAGCTGCTCTGAAATGGAAAATAGTATAACTTTATTAACTTTATTGGCTATATGAAAATCATATCAAAATAACCACATTCATGCAGAGTTATATCATCTTTTTCATTTCTCCCTGTAAAGATTCAAAACACATCACATGTAAACTTAACTGTGTTTTATTACCAACTTCACAACTAATTATCCACCAGAGCTTTATAATTCAACCAAAAACTAAAATTTTGATGATTGTTTTTTTTTTTACTAATATTCATAATAATAATATTATTCTAATATTTAACAGAATATTCGGGGGTTTACCTGATATCAGATTGCTATTCAATATCATTATCAGATCGAGACCACTCTAAATGTTTGTGCTTGCAGGACAAGAGCATGAAAAGCACAAACTTGTATTAACAAAAATCTGTTTTTGCAAACAGCAGCAACTACATCAACAATTACAATAACTTGACCAGTCATGCCAGAGACTGAGACTCCATAACCAGAGGTTTTTCTGGTTGTTTCTAGTATAGTAGAGCAGTGCTATCCATTCTGTTAGCAACTGGATAAAAGAAAACTGTCCTAACAGGCTTTTTAAAAGTATTCACAAAAAGCCACAATTGCAGCATTACAACTAAGGAAGCTCCACAAATAACGCAGAATAGTAGCTTGACTAAAGAACCAGCTAATATGGTTATTTATACATCGCTTTACATTTCAAAAGGCAGAAGAGGAAAAACAGAGGAAAAAAAATAAAAAATACCAATAGGCAAATTAATTCTGAAAAAAATTACAAAATTTAGCAGGCATTCTTTTTTTATGTTTGTATTAAACATTAAAATAAGCACAACTTGTTAAAGTTTACAACTAAGAATCTATATTGTTCAAGTATTTTTTAAACAAAACAACTGACGTTTTCTGTAGCAAATTAAAGCTACTTTCTTCTACATATTAGTGCAAATAAAAACGGATATTATAAAGTAAAAAAAAAGCTCATAATTGGAATGTATGTTTCCAACAGGGAAAGTCGGTTATTCTTGTCATCAGTTTACATATTTGCTACCCACATAGTTGTACTTTGTCCAGATAAGGCAAATATGGTCTTCCAATTTTATGGGTGCTTACTTGAAAGTGACCTTGCAATTTACAGCACCTAGTTGAACCTTGGTTTTGATTGTTTGAAAAAGAAAAGTTTCAATTTTTGCTCTGAAAACCAAAACCAAGAGACACGATTTAAGGCAGGTTTCTAATGTTACACTGCAACAGGTTACGATGTGTGCTGTGGTTCTGTCTCTGGTTCTATGGGGCTATTGCATGGTCAAACTGTGCCTGACAGAGATGCTATGTAGTTAAAGCCACTGAGATATACATGCACTATAACCACATCTTTAGCAAGCAGCTGAGTCATGTCATGGCTGACAATATCATCAGATAATGCCGGTGAAACATAAACTTGTACTACTCAATGTAACGAACTCAATGTGACGAAGAACTCCGTGAATCCAATGTCTCTGAGCGCTTTTCTGGTGTCAGCAAAACCGTTAAAGACTTTGCCAGACATCACATAGCACTAAACTTTCCTCCTGTTCATGACCTTCTGTACAGAACAAACCCGAATTGACGGATTTCACGAGGCAGATTCTTCTGTTTGTCCACAACTAGAACCACAGTTGTAGCATTAGCTAATCTTTATTGGTTTTCTCACTGGGTTAGCTGGATAACTTTACTTAGCCTTAGTGTCTTCGGACAGAGACCCAAACCATCTTACCAGGTAAAGAGGGGCGTATATTTTGAAGGACACCTCCAGAGCCCCCCTGGTTATATCTGCAGCGGCTTGTATGCACGATGGGTGCCAGGTATGACCGACCTCATAGCAGCTGTGTGGTATCTTACTTAAAGCAGCCATGTCTGTGTGGCTGAACCGAACCGAAACAGCTTGCAGCGAGGGGCGGCGGCGTCGGGGGTGCGCGCTCATGAGAGCACTGGGCCCAACGCTGTGCGTGCACGTACGCCGCATTCATGCACCTCGGAAATTAGAGAATACCGTTTAGGCCTTTGACAAGTGCGTGAATCAGCAGCCTTTAGAAACCAGAAAGGAGTTTTTGTGTTCATTTCTCCTGATTCGAATTTTTCAGAAGCCAAAAATGCATACTTCCAAAAATGAAACGGATCTATTAATTTATGTGATCATGTATTTATCACATTTTGTTTTTACAGCAAATAAAGAGAAACATGTTATTTTCAGTAAAAAAAAAATATTACAATTTTTATAACCGAGTTTTGGGCATAAGAGTTAAATTTTGCTTTCTCTGGATTTAGATTTAAATTATTTGAGTAAAAAGAAAACCACCTCAAACAAGCCCTTACACATTTCCACCAAACTGAAACAGTGAGATGTCTGCTGTCTCTACATGTTTATCCATGTGGAACAAATCCTGCATGTCATTCATGACGCCAGATTTTCTTTAAAAAAAGTCTTTAACCAATCTGTCTTATTTGATTCAACTGTCTCTGTAAAGTGTGTGGGGATGACGTTCATGGTGAAATATATTTCTGTAAATATATTGATTTGAAATTAAATACCAGAAAGCTATTAAAGGGCGTTTCTCAATATGCGTACTTCTGCATTCTGTTGTACTCGTGTGCTCGTGAAACGTCATCATCCTCGGCCCGAGTATTGTTCCAATTCACAAGAACACAAGACCGAGAACGGAAATTGTTCTCGCTCCTCCCTTTTTACCTTGCATGCATCAGAGCAGACTTGTTACTAAGGCTGGCAGTTTTCCCGGCATGCACCGCGGCAGCAGCAGCTTCCAGAGTTGCGCTGACAGGGCTCAGAGTATTAAGCTAAAAGTTCAGCCGTTTCTCAATACTCCGGAACGTACTTTTGGAACTCAGGAACGTACTCCTTGTACTCACGTTCTCCCCGAGTCCATACTTTTGGCATTCTTGTGAAGAACGTACTTGGCGAGAACACGAGTCCATACTTGCGTTCTTGAGTATTTCGAAACGGCCAAAGGGGAAGCATTGGTTTTTACTCAGCCCATTTTTATAGTATGCTTTAAAATTTATTTGAAGATAAAAAGGAGCTAATTTCTTATTTGTAGACACAGAAGATAACTTTGTGTCTTTATGGGCGTGCAGGTGGCGCAGTGGTTAGCGAGCACGACCCATGTATGGAGGCCTTAGTCCTCGACGCGGGCAACTCAGGTTTGAATCCCGCTTGTGGTCCTTTCCCCCATGTCTCTCCCCCTCTCTCATACCCCCTTTCCTGTCAGCCTACTGTCAGAAAAACGAGCCACTAGTGCCGTAAAAAGCTCAAAAAAAAAACTTTGTGTCTTTATTTCATCTGTTTGGACGATTGGGTAAACACTGAAGTGGACCTCAGAGGGCCTTTGGGGCCTACTAATCTGGATTTCTGTTCATTTATGACACTATTAGAGCTCTTCATGCCAGGTAGAATATTAACTACTGCTGATGTTTTGACAAGCTTTCACTTTAGGAATTGTGGATTTCATTTAGCTTCATTTCCTTCTTGATTTTTTAACAATTCATTAATCAGTAGCCATTATACATTCATAGAATAAGACAAGGAGCAATTTGAATGAGCTTACTGAGGTATAGCATAAGCTGATAGATGTGTTTTTTTATGAGATATCCTTATAAATATTTTATCAAAGAAAGCCTTAGGCCAAACAGAATTTTGAGGCCACGGCTTATTTTTACAAAACCTGAAATAGTACAGTAAGTCTAAAACTCATCAAAAGCCATTTAAGCATTTTAAATGGTTTTAAAGTTAAAATCTGTTGCGGCCAACAAGGAGGACTTTCAGTATATTCAGCTGAGGAAAGGAGGAAATGGTTGTAGGACAAAGAGCGAAACGACATGAGCTCCAAATGTCCAGTACCACTGAGTTAGTAAAAGTCTAGATTAGATAGTACACTATCTTGTTTTTTGCAACTTTTTCTAGGGAGGAGTGTATAAGCCTGATATATCAAACCCAATGGCTTCAACATTTCACGTTGCCACTATGATGAAAACTATGCTTTCATATATAGCTATTTTTTGACAGCTGGTGAAATATAGGCAGGAACTGGAACCTACAATGCACTAAGTGAGCACTTGACATTTAAAAAGAAATGCCAGCAATCCCTGTATTAAAACAGTGAAGTATTTTTTATCTATGTAAGATACATTAGTAAAACAACAGACCAGTAAAGCATGTACAAGCATATGTTTATGGAGTAAACTGGGTTGGAGATGGCTTTTATTATTTATTAATTTTTTTAGTAGATGGGTGTATCAGGATCCAGTTATGTTTGTCACGTTTCCTGTTGTTTAAAGCAAGTTTTTACTTAGACATTAAGCAAGTTTAGGCTATCAGCTTTTTTGTAGCTGGTCTTAAACTATAAAAGTGAGAGACATCTACATTATTCAACTTAATTTTTAATGTTTTCTTGTATTTCCAATTTGGAAAAGAGGCTACAAAGAACTTCCTCATTGTACTATGTCATATTAATACTCAAGGAAGTCATAGAACACTGTTGAACTCTAAAAAGTAAGGCTTCAATGACAGGTATTGCTACAGAATGCGTAAAGCAATAAAAATAGTTATTAAATGTGTAAGACACTATATTTGTATTTCTTGAAAACTTAGAATCTCTAAATAGTTTTTATGAAGCACTATGAAGTAGTTAGAGTTCCTTTTTTTGCATAAACTACTGTTTTTTTACTTTATCTTATCATAAAACCTGGGTATATTTTTGTGTTACACATCACAAAATGTAATCATTTTCAAGCACAGCCTAATCTAATCAAGTGAAACAGCATGTTCCTTCAGTGTGCTTGGATAAGTCACCGCAACTCTACACCAAAGAGAGCAATAACCCAACCAATGTGGCTTACTGGCAAATGCAACCAGTGTCATGAAGACAATCCTTGGTGGAACAACAAATGACTGGAAAAGCTACAAGAAAAATGTCTAAGCAGAACCATTAATGCTTTATTGGGTTACAGCTGCAATGACCCAAACAACATACGCCATGTATTAGAAATGAGGGTTTGAATACTTATGTTGACAGTTGAATATTAAAATTTAATCCCTTTTCCAAAGCTTCAGAAAGTGCCTAAAACATTACATTTTGTCTAGATCCTTTCTTTATATTTTATATGCTTGAGTTCGCATGTTGGCATAAATCGATCATCTTAAATTCCCCGCAGATTAATTTAATTATAACCGACTTGATAGCAAGAGGGTTTGTAATGCCTGCCCATCTGGTTCCGGAGGAGGCGGTCACATCACCGGTTCCTCTTCGCTGAATGAACTAACTGTTTTGATATGCAGGGTTTTATAAGTGCTGCACACTGGACGCACTTTTAGTTACTCCGGAGGTTTACACTTGCTCCTCTGAACCTCTGGCTCCTACAGCTTCATTTTCGTCAACACACAGAGGAAACATCACAACATGGCTGGGAGTGTTTGGCTCTTGTTAAGCTATGTGTTGTTTGTCCTCCCGTGTGGCGCAGAAGGGACAGAGAGAGTTTACTACATTGGGATCATTGAAGGAGACTGGTCCTATGCACCAAGTGGAAAAAACCTTATAAACGGCAAAAACATCACAGACGACGAGTAAGTAGTTTTGTTGATTATTTTTTGTAACTTCACACTTCATTTAAGTTTAGAGCGAAAGGTATTTTAGTGGTGATCTATGAGTTTCAGTCTTCCCATTCATTTGATCGATCACGTCCTGCGACCAACCCACGCGCGAGGTGTGGATGTGTTAGCTCTAATAAAGAATCATGTGGAAATTAGAAATCGAGAAACGTCTAAATCTAAAATCTGAAACAACATTTTTTCGTGATTGGATTACATTATTAAAGGGTGTCAGAGTTTAGACCTCTAAACACACAAGAGGACTGACTGCGCGTAAAGTAACTTTCCTCTCCGCTGATGGGCCAACCCAGAAATTACGTGTTTTCACACAAGACACCGAAGAGCTTGAATGTTTTCCTTAGAGAGAGGAAGCATTTCATACGGTGCAAGTAGAGTACAAAGATTTTTTTATTATTTTAGAGAAGAAACTGGCCTTCATAGTGTCGCAGTTTGCAACACTGTTGCCCTGCCGCTGTGGAAGACCGTTTAATTCATAATCAAATAAATAAATTAATAAATAAAATTTCCCATTAAATAAAAAAAATCTACATGAAATAAAATAATAAAATATACACCTTATACTTACTTCACTTATACAACTGTCGCCTGAGTTGAAGAGAAGAAAAAAAAAAAACTCGAATCCTATATTTGTACATAAGAAACTTAAAATAGAAAGACCCTGACAAAAAGCCTCTAAGACAGTGTTGGGGAAAAAAGTACAGATAATATATAAAGTAGACTTAACATAAAATACAATCTCAGGATTTATTTATTTTATAGATTGAATAAATCTGGAATGACATAAATAAATATTGAAAAGAACAATAATTAAAGGACAAAATGATCTATTTTTTTTTCTAAATGCATATATTGCTTTATTATTGTTATTTATTGACACAGTAGCCTATTTGTGGATATCAATGTCAATATGTTTTTTCAATACTCTTAATAAAATACTCTCTCAATACGCAGAAATTGGCTTCAAGCCCTGGTAGGGTGATGGATGGATGATGGATGATGGATGGATGATGGATGGATGATGGATGATGGATGATGGATGGTTGGATGGATGGATGGATGATGGATGGATGGATGGATGGATGGATGGATGGATGGATGGATGATGGATGGATGGATGG
>JAUZNJ010028168.1:0-16271 GCA_034780135.1 Jordanella pulchra
AGTCCAGCCTTGAAGTAACAAACGCATGGACTAGTTTCTCAGCATCTCCCCTGGACAGGATGTTTCTAATGTTTGTATTATTTCGTAAATGGCCTCGTCAAAAGTCTTCATCCATATCCTGTCATTTGTGTAAGTACAAGCCTAATAAAAACACTTCTGATATATTCGAAGCATTTATTTATTTTAGTTTCTATAAATGTTTTTTCTGGATTATTCCTTCATTTCTTCTTCTTTCTGGTTCAATTATCAGCTCCTGCTTCATAGTGTTAAGTAATGGTTTGCAAACATAGGTCGTTTTCTCCTTGGTCAACCTTTGAGCACTGAAGTGACCAAATCATTTTATTTCTCTTTTTTGTTTTTGTTAGTTTTTGGTTGTCATCATGAAGCACATTCAACATTTTGTGTGGCAGCTGTATAAACCCCTGAAACATCCTGTCAAAGCGACGCTTTGCTTCATGAAACTTTTGGTTACTGAAATAAATGAGCTTCTTCTTATGAGCAGAATGTTGCTTCATTTGTTTAAACTTCATTTTTTTCAGCACATAAAACAGTCAACACCTCAGGTTATGATTTTTATTTCCAATGCCGAATATTGTGTCTCTTTCGTCTACAAATGAAACATCCTCTCCAGGAGAGCCTGGCAGTAATCCCAGCAGACCTCATGGATTTAACTTTTTCCCCGAATACGAGCTACTGCCGACCGATAAACCCTAAAAGTTCTTACATGTCCTTTGTCCTCCGTTGCATCGCTGTTCTTTTTTCTCCACATTATCAACATTGGTGAAATTACTGTGCAGACAGTCGGCCGCTGTGACATTTTAAAAACTGTTGTTAAAGGTTACAGACTCGGCATGGAGGGGAAAAAAATAAAACGAGGCCTTAAACAGTGTCCATTGTATTAAAGCAGATCACCTCCCATAAACTGCCTGCTCTCCTTCTCCTTGCCCTCTAGGTCCTGAGTGGTACCTGGTTCGAGTGGAATTGACTGTGACTGATGTAAACGACAACGTCCCAGAATGGATCATGGTTCCTGCTCCCTACCTGGCAGTAGTTTCCCCAGATGCCACTGCAGGGTCACTGGTCTACAAACTCCAAGCTCAGGATGGAGACGAAGGCCTTAATGGTGAAGTCGAGTACTTCCTTTCTGATGGTAGGTTGTTTCTTATGTTATATAACAATTGATAGACAAACAAAAATGTCTGCTGTCCCTAAAGGAGCACAAAGCAAGAAATGTACCCAGATCCTCTCCTTTGTCTCTGAGGATGGAAGTAATTTTCTCCATCAGAGTCTCCAATGTTTGTCCTGCTAAACATGGGCGAACTATCAGGAAGAACTTCGGTGCCTTTGTTTACTTCCTGGTTGCTCAGACAGTCGGGAGATGGATCAATGATCCTTCCAGAAACCGAGTCCAGCATCTGTTCATTTGTTTTATGTTGGCCTAAGAAGCCTTTGCTTCATAATAGATGTTTGAACAAAGCTTCGTTCGATTGTTCAAACCCGACCACCAGGCGCTCGCCGATGAAGTCTGACCCCCGGCCTGGCTCCAGGGTGGGGTCCCGGCCCCGCTGCACCAGGTGACATCACATGCTTTGACATGAGGGCATCTTTATCTGACTGTCACCCTGTTTGCCTCTGGGATCAGAGACCCCTCCACCAACTAAAGGAGGGTCTACAAAGTTTACTGTGGCTGAATCGTCTTCACTCGTCATCTTGAAGTGAGCTGCACTGTCTCCTCATCTCTCTTCACTTGGCAACCAGGACGACATTTTGTGAAGAGGAGGAAGAGGAGGAGATGGGCGAGTCCCTGCAGGCTCATCTAGGAGGAGCATGTTGTTCAAGTCAGTGACTGGATGCAATCAGCTGCTGTTACATGACAGATATGTTGAATCAATCATTACACATGTTGTGAATTAGTGCTCTAGAAATAAAATGAATTGAAATGAATTGTTCCAGTTTGAAACACTAGGTTTCATTATTACTAATTGCTCGTTTAACATAAAGGCTCTTGTTTTAAGGTCCCTGAAGGTTTCCTCTCCTTGTTGATGACATCAACTCCTCAGCAGCCATCCGGTGCTGCAGGAGCCTCATTCATTGCAGTCCGGCGTGTGGAAGCAAAGAGACACCAAAAACATGCAGAGCAGCAAGACTCGAGGACCAGGGTTCAAAACCAACATTTCAGGACAATAATCCAACATTTCAAAGTTAAAGTTTGATGTGCAATGAAAGACAGAGCTTTAGGTCTGGCTGTGGATCAGGGTGTGGATCTCCGGGGTTCAGGTCCCGATGCGTGTTTTCCTCCAAACTCTCATCGACACCTTTTGTTTGGAGGATCTTAACTGAAGATCCAAGTATATGGAAGGAATGTTGAGTGGCAGGAAAAAGTAGCAGAAACGCTGCTGTGAGAAAAGACGTGGGTGTGGAGTTCAGGACAGACCTTGTTATCCGTCTCTTAAACATTGTTTTTCGTCATTCAGCAGCTCCTCTGTTTTCCTCTCGTTGCTGCTCTGTTCAATCCAAACCTTGCAGAACTGCTGCAGCCCTGCAAGGCCTGAGTGACCGGACCTGCAGCGAACCGCGGCTCATAGGATCGATTGCATTGGTTTGGATGATGTGGGTTTAGTTACGGCCAAATGTTCAGGACTGAAGGCAGAACAGTGTTTGCTCTGATCCGCTCCTTATATCCAGAGCAGCTCTGGGAGGGAAGTGGTGCTGCTACTTTTGTTCTCTGAAAACTGTTTTTAAACTCTACGTCTCAACAGAATCCTTTTTCTCAGTGTTCACTAATGGTGTTAATTAATAGAATATTTCAAATGCAAAGAAGCAGTTTTCTTTGTGAGAATAATTGAATATAAATCATCAGAATAAATAAGATTTTATTCCTGAGACGACTTATAAACCACAGTTATTGCATATCACACATTTTGCTTTTGTTTTTACCAACTGATGTAAAAGGTTGGAAACTAAACAAATATATTTTCATTTTTCAGAAATATGCTAACACTGCTGTAGTGAGGAGACGGCTGCTGAACAGGCAGCTGTCTCTGAGGCCATGTCGCCTTTTTATTTTACTGTTATTAAAGGTTTGTTAGAGGTAAAAATAATCGGTTGTGTTCTCGCACCCAATATTCATCTCAAAAGTTAGGATTAATATAAGTAACTTTCAGCAGCTGAGTTTCACTTCTGTACGTTAGAGACTTTAGCTTCAACTGTTCAAGTATATGAATAAAATGTAATAAAAATAAAAGATACTCAGGCTGACTAATATTTGATGATTGAATTAAAAGTTTCTGCACCCGTCTATATTGGCTCTCCTGTCTGAGAGTAACGAGACCCTCTGAGGTTATGAAACCTGATGAAAACCCTTCAGCAGGTCTGCTTGTTCTCAACCAGGTTTCTTTTGCTTCAAAGCAGACGAATCTATACCCTGTGATCTCCGTCACAGGCTGCTTCTTCTGTTACAGCCTGGGAGGTTCTTTCTGTCTGTTCTGAGGTTTATTGTCTCGTCCATCAACCTGTCTGCAGGTGGCGACGGTCGATTTGAGGTGGACAGGAAGAGTGGCCAGATACGAACCACGGGCCTTCCTCTGCAGCGTGACAGAGAGTACCTGCTGACGGTGGTGGCTGCTGACGGGCTGGGCAGCCGCAGCGCTCCTGCCATCGTATCTGTGGTTGCTGGAGCCCGACCACCACAGTTCACTAATGCCTCCTTCACCATCGCTATCCCAGAGAACACCCCCGAAGGACAGCCGTGAGTTCCCTCACTTGTTCTCCTTTACCTCTGCAACATTTCAAAGTTTCTAAAACCTCAACTCAGTTTATGGGCATCTATTCGACAGACCAACACTAAACTAATGGATTATTTCGAAATGGAAACGTATGAATTCGTTGTTTTAGGCTTTTCCTGAAACCATTAGGTTGGAATCTTTAACCTCAGATATGAAGGCCACGCTCACACCCACTGTGGGGTTTTCTCCACCAGCTGTGCTACATGCAGTCGGGTGTAAGGAGTCACTGAGCGAGTGAGGGTTCCGATTAAAGCTGGACTCTGGATGTTCTGTTTCTAGCTTCACAGTGTTGGTAAATCTTTACCATGATCAGCAGTTAGTTCTTTCCACAGCCAACCTGGCAGCACTGGCCACGCCCACTTTGAGTCTGTTCAGAGAAAGGAGGAAGAATCCGCAGAAAGGTTTAGCTAATCGCAGCAATGACTGAAACAGCAGCAGACTCCATGAGAAACCAAAACACATGTGACATCTTCTTCTTTCAAAGATGAAATCCTGACAAACGGATGTGACAGCAGTCGCTACGCTACGCCGCCCCTGCTAGCATGATTCCGGTTCAGCCGTGCAGGTCTTCCTTAAACCATAAGACTGCAGCGGGATTAGCTCAGGCGACGTACAAAATGGATTCTTATTTATGAACACAACAAACACAAGAACACAGCTTGTTATAAAAAAACATGATGACGAAGAATAGTTTTAATAACCTCGCAGTTCTTTTAGCTTTCAGTCGACTCAGAACCAACACTTTTTGTTGGACTTGCTAACATTTCAAACAAATGAATTAATCACTGGTTTAATAAAGTAAAAAAAAACACATCAACAAACAAATAGTTGTTTTTTATAATAATAATTTATAATCTATATCTTGTTTAGTTTAATATCTTGTAGATTTCAAGACCACCTACTGGCTGTTCCAGGATCTAAGTGAGGTACAGAACTTTAGGAGTCAATAATGTAGAAGACGATTAAAAAAAGCCTTACATTTGCTCATTAAATGCTTTAATTAATAACAGCTATTTCTAAACAACCTGATGAACATTCTTCTCATGTATAGAGGATGGTCATTGTCTTACATTCACATTTTCTTTAGTTTCTTTCTCATTACTCTTAAAACTGTTGTCCCAGATGTTTTGCACCTTTTTTTCTGTTTAGTTTTGTTTACTACATTTTTCTGGCAAGTTAAGTTTTTCTGCCCCCTCAAACATTTATGCTTGATTTTTATTGTAAAACAAAAAACTCACAGATTCTGTTTTTACACAAACAGTAATTAAGAACACGTTGAGGGGTTGAGGACGGCTACCTTTAGCTTTGCAAGTGGTTGCCTGAATATAATCAGCTCCCCTGATTACAGATACAGTATGTCGCAGCCTTAATGTAGAACAGGGTCCTGCGATGATTAATCATGAGCGAGCAGAAATGAGCCATCTCCTCATCGACAGATAATCAGCACATGCATCTTTTCAAATGTTTGTTTCGTCTCACTCCAGGAAAGCTGCTACAAGAAGATGAAGGATTTAAATGGGCTTTATCAGAGTTGTATCTTAAAATGATGTATTCTCTGTAGAGAGGCTCAGTAAACGCCAAGGCGAAGAAGACGATAGGAAGCAGTGTCTAACAGCCATGGATGCACAGCTATGATTCTAAGCTAAACTGGTTGGAAATGAAAATAACTGGAGTCGCTTCAAAATTTAGAACGGACTACAAAGCACAGAATGTTGGTTTCTGTCCAATACGACTGAATCAACTTTTGTATGATATTTTAAAATTCAATGTTTTCTGGGTCTGGTTGCAGTCTCATAATTAAAGGAACTGCAGCGCTCTGACCAAGGCCACTGCTTAACTTTATCAACGTTTGAGCTACTTTAAACCACAGGGGGCAGCTTTCACATGCAATAAAGACATTGACCACGTTCACTGCGTCTTAAACGGTAAACATTCAGCCTTCAGAACGGATCCCACCTGCTGTACATGCAGCCATTAAGCAATAATCCTAATTGTTATGCTCTCCTCCTGTCTGTCAGAGATCCTTCTCCAAACACTAAGCAGAACTCACAGAGCCTGACTTGTCTAACCTGTTTCAAGCTATAAGTCAGGGATGTCATCAAGAAACTCACTGCAAAGCTTCTGATGAACCTTTACTGGGACTGGCATCGTTTCAGAGAAACATTAACCAAACGTAGGAGCTGCAGTGTACACTTGTGTTGTCTATATCCTGCAGACACACAAAGCTCATTCTCTTTGTTCTTCTTTGAGAGACAACAGTTGTCATTAAACCCACTTGTTTGTTGCATATTGAGTCTAAGCAGCCTTCAGAGATGGGTTTCCATAAACCAAAGCTGCCATCAGCACCATGGATCACCATGTTTGTGCTGCTTGAAAAATGATGACTCAGTGCAGCAACTACAAAAAAAGAATGAAAACAACAACAAAAAACAATTTTAGATTATTTTTTAGATAGTAATCCAGGTTTACATGATTCATGGTATAAACATTTACCCACAACATAATTACATACAAGGTTGTATTTATCAAAGCTTCTTTCTCTTTTTGTGCATTAATGTCTGGGGTCGGCATTTCTGATTCCTACTTGAAACCAAGATTTCCCTCACTAGTAAGAAAAGGAGATAAATAAAGAACCCTGCTCCTTTAATTAGCTGGTAGATCAATGTCCAAGGTTCCCTGTCATCACACCAGAGGGCCGTAGCTTCAGAGTATCAGAGCTTCCATAAATGTTCTCTTATAAAGTAAATATTCCAACAACCAGAGATCTCAAGTAACAATATTTGTTTTCTCATTACTGAGAAACCTCACCGCTGCTTCTTTCCCTTTGTTTCCTCAGATTCTTGATGACACCTGCTGTGTCCTTCCAAAACAAACCAATCAGCTACAGCCTCCTGATCAATCCCAGCAGCCTCTTCACCATCTCGGCAGAGACGGGTGAAATCAGCCTGACCCGCAGTATCGATTACGAGAGTGACCAGCATCCTTACTTGCTGCTGGTGCGGGCCAGCGAGGGCCAGAACAGCATGAGCAGCGCAGCAGAGGTTTGTCAAAGTCACACTGCTAGTTATTACCTGCCAGGACTAGTTGGTCTACAGAGGGACCCTGAGACTCTGGAGCCATCGGTGCTTCCAAGGGTTTGAGTGTGAAGCTGGGTTTAATATTTGAACACGTTTTACATCCTAATAGGCAGCAGATCAATGGATGATCAGACCTGAACAAGCTTCATATTAAAACCTCACTGAAAAGGCTTTTTTTTTTTTTAACAGTTCAGTTTGAGGTATTTCCTTTTCCTCAAAAGTCTCCAGATCTCAAAGCAATCGCCTGTGAAGAAATCAGTTAAGGGTCTTGCCTAGAAATCTCGCTGCCAGTTGCCACAGTGTCCCTTCAGGAGCCTAAGACTCGTTTCAGGAGCAAAGAAACGAAGGCAGCCATATTTAATGCTGGACTGATGCATTTTCATTGAATTGTGCAAAGACAGGATGCAAGTAATTATCCAGGGTTTAAACATTGTCTGCTCTGCTCAGCTACGCTCCAACCTTCTCCATCCTCCTAATTTACACTGCATCCGCTCTGCTGCACAGTGTGCAACAATAGCCAGTGATGAACTGCTTTACTTTTGTATTTTTGAATCACTGTATTTTTTAGGATTTCTGTTCCACTATGGGTGACTGCAGAGAAGCTACATTTATTGCTTCTCTTGTTGCATGTAATGTTTGATCGTGATGTTCTTAATACCTACATTAAATATGCAGCCCTGTTATTGGTCCAATGTGTGCTATAACTAATATGTTCTTATTTATTAGGGGTGCACCAGTGGGTCGATTTTAGTGATCAACTGATACCTAGTAATGAATTGTTTGATGTCAACTGATCTTATGTTTCTCTGAGACAAAGGTCTGAAAATCAAAGCTGTAAACTTTGATTTATATTAGAGAGCAGCAATTTTAGACATTTTTATTGATTCACAGCTAAAGATTTATTCAGAGATAGGTCTTATGGTGCGTTTCAACCAAAAGCGTTTTTGTTGTCAAAGCATCTGATTTACATGCAAGGTCTAAGGGCGTCCCAGCGTCCGAGCTGGAGTTGAGAAATCGGATTTTTTGCAGCTTTGTACAGACGACCAATCAGAAAAGCTGATCCAGAAGGTTTCTCGGAGACAGACACTGCATGCAAGCTGTGATCTCTTCTGCAGAGCTGTCTGCATATGAACAATAAATAAATAGAAAGGAGTTGAGCTCCGAAGGTTATAGATAAATATAGATTGTTATGTACAAAGAAACCAGAGTGAGCTCTGATAGTTCCTACTCATGTACCCTAAGCCTCACTGCTGGGCCCAGTTTATTAAAAGGTTGCCTGAAGACTGGAGAGATTATGAGCGCAGGTCTTGATTGTGTTCGGCTGGTTGTAGTGTTTGATTATAATGGTTTCCTCCTTAAAGATTTATTTCATTAACAAATGTGAGCTATTTAGAGATGCTTGCTCTAAAGCCATACTGTTTCCAGTGAAACAGAAGCAAATGCAGCCGAGAGAAACAGAAAAAAACTTTTCTGGACAAGCTGAGTGGAGGGTGTCACTTTATGTTTGTTGGTTTGATATTTCTTTAAAAACAAAAATGAAAACTGTTCCAACAGAAGATCACCTTTAAATTATATCAAATGTGAGACTTTAGTAGAAAGAAGCTACAGTATTCAGCAAATGTTAATTTTCTTGTTTGACAGCTTTAGTTTTTGTTTTTCCATGATGTTAGAACAGAACAATCAACTCATCTATTTGCCAGGCGTCCCTTTCAGTGTAAAACGCTGGAAATAACCACTTGTGTCCATTTTGAACAGTGCACACTGTTTCATCGGTGAAGCGCTAACGGATTTGTCTGACTGGGAATGACAGCTGTGGGACTCCCAGTGACTTCCTCGTGTTATCAGGATGTAAGGCACAACAGAGGCTGAGAGCTGCGGGCGCTGAGGCATCTGGTCTGGCTTCCAACATTACTCTGGCCTCAGGCTAAAACATGTCCTGCTGAACCGATCCGTCCTCAGCTGCTTCACTCCGGGTCTCTGTGACCCACAGAGATCCAGAAGTCTGTGAGGAGGCAGAGTGGAAGAGCCAAACTGCTAGATTAGGAAAGGAGAGTCAGAGGTGATAATTCACAAGAAAAAGAAAATGAAACCTGAGGTAGAGCGTCTTTGATCTCTTCTCTTTTGGCATCACAACTCTGTTTTATTCACCTGGTTTCTCTGTCTGTGTCCAATACCCAGCTAATCTGAGGAATACAGATGGGTCACTACAACCTGAACTCAGCAACAAAGAACTCAGAACAAAGCTGAATGTTCCGACAACAAAATCACACAAAAACCATTAATGTTAATCAAACTTAGTAAGCAATGGAGGCCTGGATTTGGAGTCACACACAAAGTCAAACTGAAAAAAACGGTGGGCTGATCCAACTAATGTCCTCCAAACAGGTAATAATGAGGCTTAGTATTGCGTGTGGCCTCCATGTGCCCTAATGACCTCTCTGTAACACCTGGTTATGGTTCTGATGAGGTGGCAGATGGTCTCCTTAAGGATCTCCTCCCAGACCTGGACTAAAGCATCCGCCAACTCCTGGACAGTCTGTGGTGGAGCGTGACGTTGGCGGATGGATGGAGACATGATGTCCCGGATGCGCTCAATCAGATTCTGGTCCGGAGAGCAGGCGGGCCAGTCCATCGCTTCAAGCCTTCATCTTCCAGGAACTGCTGACCCACTCCAGCCACATGAGGTCTAGCATTGTCCTGGGTTAGGAGGAACCCAGGGCCAAACGCACCAGCATAAGGTCTCGCTAGGGTCTGAGGATCTCATCTCTGTACCTGGCAGTCATGCTACCTCAGGCGAGCACATGGAGGACTGTGCAGCCCTCAATGTCACTCCACACCATTACTGACCCACTGCCAAACCGGTCATGGCTTCAGATCGCTCACCACAGTGTCTCCAGACTCTGTCAAGTCTGTCATATGTGCTCAGTGTGAACCAGTGGCACCAGTGGAGAATTTGCCAATCCTTGTGTCATCTGGCAAATGCCAAGCATCCTGCTCGGTGTTGGGCTGTGAGCACAACCCCAGTCTGTAGACGTTGGGCCCTCATACCATCCTCATGGAATTGGTTTCTAACCGTTTGTGCAGACACATGCACATTTGTGGCCTGCTGAGGGAAAGCATGGGTACTGAGAAGTGGACTGTGGTCCCACCTGCAGAACCTCTCCTTTACTGAGTGTGTCATGCTGATTGACAATCATTCCACTTGTTGTTTATTCTATTTACACAACATGTGAAATTGTCAATCAATCAGTGTTGCTTCCTAAGTGGTCAGTTTGATTTCACAGAAGTTGGATTTAATTTATGTTATACTGTGTTGTTTAAGTCTTCCCTTTTTATACGCAGTGTTTATTTATTATCTAATTGGTTTGTTTTCAGTACATTGCTGCAGCCAACATTTGTGAACATTATAAATACAGTATCAAATGAACATAGCTCACTGAACAGATAGAAATGAAGCGATTCAGAATAGAAATGAATAAAGATTTTCCATGTGGACATTAGCTTCCTTAGAGGTGTGCTAGTCTCATGTCGATTTTTTACAGAAGCTTAAAGGGGTTTCAAAACATCTGATTGATGCTTTTAGATAAAGCAACAACTTATAAATTCTCACTTGTGTTTTTTGGTATTTATCCATTTTTGTATGTATAGGATTCTAATAACCTAAAGAAAAAATATAATTTTGAGCGTCAGAATCTAAAAAGATAAAGAAGAACATTTCTACAGTTATAGTGAACGTCATTGATTAAAGCTGTTTTTAGGTCAGAGGTGTCTCTACCTTACAGGCTCTCGCTTCCCATTAAGTGCATCTTCATACAGATGATTTTTAGCCCCTTTAATTTGCTACAATAGAAATGATAAGTAACCCAGTAAACACCAATTGCTTTAAATGGATTCTACTTTGGCCTTAAAATGAATCAAACATACAAACACAGCAGACACCTTGTTACCACCAAGCTGTCTGCCTCAGGAACAACCTGGGCTTTGTTCCGCTGATGCTCACCCGCTGATTTCAGCTCTACCTTAGATTAAAGAGTGGAGCTTCTGTGGGAGCATCACCCAGAGCCGCACTGCTTCCTCTGTCCAAAGGCCTGCCGGAGCTGCTTGCAGCAGCTGAAGTATTTGAAGCTAGCTGACTTTCAAGGGTTTCATGGGGCAGGATGGGTGGCGTTGGGTGAAAAGGCCAAAGATGTTCAAGGCTCCTTCCTCTGTCACGCTATCTGAACCTGTGGCGCTAGCAGCTACAGTGGGGAGGTGGAGATGCTGCAGCTGCTCAAAACCTGAAAACTCTTTCTGAAGAGATTCATAAGAAAAAAGAAGTTTATACTGCGGGAAACCTTCTAAACCTTTTTCATAGCAGTGATTTCAGTGACACCAGGAACCGACCCATGACTGTTCAGGCAGCTGCTGCAGGTGAATAAAAACCTTTGGATGGTCCTAAAACTAGGAGTGTAGTAAACTTTTGACAGTAAAGCAGAAGGACCTGCTGAATTATTGATAAAAATGTATTAATAGCAAGACTTTGAAGCCACATGTGAAAAACGAACTGAGTCTGATTCATTTTCATCCGTTTTAAAGTCATGGATGATGGCGTCACTGTAAATACTGCATGGCCCAGCATGCTGTGCTGTGGGGCCCCGGGGCCCCTCTCTATGATGAGCGTCATGTTGTTCATTGCTGTTGAAGATCCAAGCTGATTAGCTATAGGCATGGAGATCCTTATAATGAGTTTAGGATGCCGGACCTGCTGATGAAGAGCTGCGCTCCCTTTCCTCCTCCCCAGTACTGTGCTGGTTCACTGGACTGGAGACTTTTTCAACTAGAACAGTTATTTCTACACATACGTTACTCCACAAACAGAAAGATCAGAGTGGAAATGCTTCTAATTGAAAATATTCCTCTAGAAAGTTTCCCTTTCATTTGTAAAAACATCCTGAAGATGTCGTTCTATCTCTATCTTCATCCATCAGCTGGTTCACTTTTGAAGGTTGGTTTTCTTTCTATTGTCATATGAAAGAGGCAGAAACTTTGACATTCACAGCATCTGATGGATTGAATGGTTCCCAGAGATTAGGATTAAAACAGGCAAAGATGGACAATCCAGGTCCAGAAACCTCACACCATACCAGATGAAGATGGAGGATGGTAGTGTTTAACATTTTATTATTATTCTTGTCTTTGTCGTGGAGCTGGTTGGAACGAATCATTTTACTTCCTGCAGTTTCCAGTGAAATAGTAGAAACTCAGCAGCAGGCTTTCTTCATAGCTTGTGTTCCTTCCTGACTTGTTGTGGACAGAACATGAAGAACAACAAAAATACAGTTTGAAAAGAAAAATGAGAAAACAGCAATATTCTAAAAATAAAATAAATGGAACAAATGTGAAGGGACTGATGCTGACAGAAGACCAAAGCAAATGATCCAAAGAAACTCCACATATGAAGTGGCAGAAACTAAACCCAGTGGCTCCAACCAACACCAGCAAACGAGGCTCTGACGTCATAAAACAGGTGAGAAGCAGCAAAGATGAGTTTGGACAACAGGTCAGTCAGAGAAGATCTGACTGAAGGATAATGTTACTGGCTGTTTATAAACAGCCTACCTTTAAGGCTGGTCTGCAGGCGGCTCTTTTCCCACTCCTGGATTATGGCTTCTGTTCAAGCTTCGACTCACACCATCTGTTTGATCCATTCTGGGTGGTATGGATCCTGCTCGGCCTTCTTTCTCCTGCTCTGGACTGCTGTGATTGTTAAAGGCCACATGTTTCCATTCAGCACTTGAATACCAGCCCCCCCGCCCATCATTAATGTCTCGCTGTCACGATTCAAATTCCCTCTGAAGAGATTTTCACTTAATATTCTCTGTGCTTTTATATTAATATATTTCAAAACATTACTTCAAAACAAGGTTTTTTTCAGAAGGGTTAAAGTTCCAATCTCTCACTCCTTGCAACTGATTTTTTATGGTAATATTTTGTATATTTGCACCAATTTGAAGTCATAATTCAGTGGAAGCAAACCAGTAGCTAGTTTCATGAGGCTAACCTGTGATATTATGATTCAAAAATACTTTGTGAGAACATTTGAAAAGATTACTTGAATGGGATTAAAGATGGTTATTCTACTATAGCTCACTGATCCATCCATGGTTGCAGATCCTTCGCTCCCCCATGGATCTGTAACCGGGTCTGAGAGAACAGCAGGATGCATTTGGAGCTGATGGGTTGAGTGCAACTCAGCTGATGATGATTACTTGGGCTGCAGCTTTAAAAGCTCTCTGCATGTTGACTTTAACTTTCTTTTCCTGCGGGTAGCAACAAGATGAGCATTCTATCTATCAGTCGTATCAGGAGATGAAAACTAAGCAGTTACTCAGTTAACTTTGCCCCAGTCTGGAGACCGACAGGAAAGATGTTTAAGATCCTTAGAAAGCAGAACAGTGAAGGAGCAGCATGTAAAAGACATAAAAACTATGTTTCTAGGATGAAATCAAAGAGTCACAGAACATCTGTCCAGTGTGGAGCATAAAGAAACCAGCAATTAGAAACATTCAGCTTTGGAGCCAGAAGCAGGAAACAAACCTGGACAGAAAGCAATAAATGGATTAGGATGATGGTGGAGAGACGAGTGCCTCTTTCTGAGGCTTTTCCTAATTAATACTAAACAATCACTGCAAAGTTTTAGAGATTCTAACCCAGAATCTGATGTTATTTACTGACAGGAAGAAACTAATGAAACAATCATACGTCTATAAACCACAATCACTGGCATCCTGGCTCCTATTTCTTTAGTACAACCGATTTAGCCAATGTTAAAGCATTTGCTCTTTTTCAATCCTCCCTTTATTTAGTTTTTAGACAAAACAGGATTCAAAGAGAAGTAAATTATCCAACGATACAATCAGGTAACTAAAATCATTTATAGAAGGAAAAACTATTAGATTCCCCTTGAATAAATATTTGATATTCTCTACTTTTAAATGTCTCCAAATATCTCATCAAAGCCGGGTGAACTCTTGGTCTTTAAATGATTTACTTGACAGGATCTGATCAGACAGCAGTCCAGGGTTCGCCTTTGTATTTAGTCTTTGTGTTGAGTAGTTATTGGTCTGGGATAAAGGGCATCAGTTATTCCTTATCTGAGGTTCTGCAGTTCGAGATGTTCGGGTCCATCGATCCTTTCCAGAAACCCAAGCAGATGGCCGCCGTGCTACATGAATCTGGGTCTGGTTCCCATCAACATCACCGATCAACTCCAAGCTCAGATCTAAACCCTTAGAAAACAACAAGAGTTATGACTCTGTGTCTTTTCTATTTTACATGAGGAGCCACTATGGACATAAATCAGAAATTAATTTCCATAAACACGTATGAAATGAAAGTCTTTCACATACTGAAAACTGTTCACAAAAAACAGTGAAAAGCTCTTATAGTGAAAACATTTACCTCCTATATAAACCCACCCAATAGTGAGACCTGTTCATATAAACTACTGAGAAGCTTCACCTTTTTTCAAATCAACCAACCACTAATGGTTTGCCCTAACAGCACCCCCCACACTGTGTTTGCTGCTGCCTCAGCCTGTAGATATATCCTTCTCTGTTCCTGCAGTCAGAGAGCAGGGCGAAATCCCCCACTGAACATGAGCTGCACATCTGTGAAGCTTCCACGGATCCCCTGAATTAAAAACTGGGATGTAAATATAATATTTATCATATTTCTGTTTAAACCTGCTGCACTAAAACTGATCTTCTCTGCGTTCAATTCATCCCAGCCTTATCCAAATGTTTTAAGTTAAATTCGACAACATTTTATTTAGTTTCAGTTCAGGTTAAATGACCTTCTGCAAGACTAAACATGTTTTATAAAGTTTATCTTGAGTTTCAGTGTTTTGATCACTTTCTAATGTGGATGAAATGTTGATCTTGATGAACGCCGCCACTTAGACTGGGTTCTTCGATGGGACACTCTAACCTTAAGCAGCAATGGTTACCTAGCAACCGTGACGGCATGAGGCACACACCTGAACATGGATGAACATTATGTTTCCACATATGTACATTAATTATCAGAGGGGATTAGGTATGTTAGATCATAGAAATGAATATATCATTATGACTGCTTTTATAGAGAGATAGATGCGATAAACAGCATATGACAACGGTTAAGGTAAAACCTGCATAATTAGTACTTAGATAAAGATAATTGGTCTTTGTTTTCATTTTTAATTGGACGCGTCAACAAACAGGACAGGGTTGGAGTTCTTGGAGGATTTTTAGCGATGCTGCTAACAGGATTTACAGGTTTAAACCGGACTGCATCCAACTCTTGGCTTGGATTGAGTTTGAGGATGATTTGATATTTGAAAGCGCAGAACCAGGCGGGTAACTCGCTGTTTGTGACTGGAAACCTCATGAAACTTGAATTGTTACCTGGGTTCATTTTAGGAAAAAGTTGGTGCTATAATGGTCCTAAATGTTTGTGCTCTTAAAGTTTCTTCATGTTTTAGCAGGAGTCGTGCTCCTGGTAGAGCAGCCAAGCGTTCAGCCTGAGTTGATGTCTGGATGCAGCTGTGCTGACATCACTCCGCGTTACTTTGCTGCTTCTTTCATCCTCAGCTGGAGGAAGACAATGTTTGTTGTTAATCATGCATGAATAGCTAACAGCGGTTAGCCTCCTGCGGTCCACCGTCTGTTAGCTGAGGTCATCAGCTTTTGGTACTCTCCTTTTCCTGTAATCTGCTCTTTAATAAATAAGCTTCTTGCTATCATAGCAGTGAACAGGGCCGGCGTATAGATGTGCATTGGACTCACTGAGCATGACTTTAATTTGCAGGTACTTTTCAAGTTTCTCACTGCAGGAGTGATGGCTCATCAGCACCATTAGTCACCTAACCAGCCTGAGACCTGCCTGCAGCTCCTTAAGTGTGTGGCTGTGTGCACGTTTTGCTTTGTGTGTGTTGGCACTCATCTCGCTTTATTACAGCTGACTTCCTCTCTGCTCTCTCGGTCTCGGCGCTCTGTTCACACTCTCACACTGTGCCATACATCTTCCTAAGAAAAACAAATATTCTCTGAGTCGTCCATCACAGCTGAACCTGGTGGCTTTTAGTTCACAGTTTGTAGACTTCTAGTGGACAGAGATTCCTGGAGGACAGTTTATTTACTGCCTTTCATTGTATAAAGAGTGAAATAAAGTTCCACCAAATGTGAATATTGGTAAATAATAATTAGTAGGTTCTGGTAAAATAGATGTGTGTGTATGTTTAGGTTGGAGGTGAACCTGTGTTTCAGACTAGAGTCATTTCTTCCCTCAACACCATCAAACAGAATCTGTTCTGGTTCAGAGGCTGAGAGAAAAGACTGCGCTCTGATTTATGGTCGGTCTACGTTCTACCCTCACCGAGGGTCGTTCA
>JAUZNJ010028169.1:0-16271 GCA_034780135.1 Jordanella pulchra
ATATAACTTTGATCAATAGTGTGGACATAGTTAAGCAGTTCATTTCTACACCTCAAACTTGTCTCCAGATAGATATGGTGTAAAGTAGTGATAAGAAACTTTGACATTGAGTTGTCAAAGATATTTTCCTGAGAAGGCATCTTAACATTTTTTGTACTTGTACAGTAAAGTTAATGTGCTGCCATCTTAAGATGTTAAAGCAAATTGCCTCCACCTACTATGTGAATCTAAAAAAAAAAGTGCTGACCCGTGTTAGGAGTGTTGTGCACTTATAAAAAAATACATTGGACGTGTTGTGTGTATCAGTATCGGTCCGTTTTTGAAATAAAAAAGGGCATATTTATTTTTCAGGAAAGGCAACATTGCAGCCCTGAAACCCCCACCTCCCACGTACTTACCTTTAGGCATATTTTCCTTGATGACAACTGTTACATAAATGTTAACATCTTTACAAACAGTCATCAGGTGAATGTGTTTTATTATTTTTTTACCTTCGTAACATAGCTTTTCATTAGTTAACTAATTTGCCCTGAAATAATAGGTGGCTACTTTGAGGTAAAGATGTTAACATGATCTCCCACCATGTAGTGTTGATTTCCAGGTTTATGTCTTCTCCCCCTGGTGTTTGCCTGTTCACTCTTATTGTAGAGCTGTGTTGTGCTGTTTTAGACTGTTAGCATGACATTCTGGGACTCGTCATTCTGTCTTCACAGACCCCTCTGGCAAAATGGGCTCCCAACCCCATTTCCTGGTGAAACAGTTTCTCTTTTCTTGCGTTTGTTCATGTGTTATAGACAGACTGCAGAGATCCCCCCCTCCCCTCCCTTCTGTCTCCTTTCTGGACTACTCAGCATAAACTTTATAGTATTCAAATTTGTTTTGACATGAACAGTTTTCATGGGTGTTTTTGGTTTATTTCCAAGTATTGGCCCTGGTTTCAGTTCTGCATCTGATTTACATAAACAGATTCTGTCACATAGTCAAGTAACCTTTCTTACAGATATCATTTATTTTCCAAGCATATAATCAAAGCAGTACAAATTTTAGAATGCAGCTATTTTTTCACATTTAAAATGTTGACATATAGTTCATTATTTTTAGGGGGTGGAATTGCAAATTATTCTCAGATGCTGATTTGCTGCATTTAATGTTTTTTCTTCTTTTTTTTTTATTTTATTTTTTTTACTATACTTTACACAGGATTGGGGTGTTTGCTGTAAAAATTAAGGTATTAAAACAATTCCTTAAATTATTTCTTTTTTAAATCAATTTGTTAGATATTTAATAAAGTTCAGGTGATGTTTTGATTACCTGCGGTAGCACTGGAAACAAAACTGTGTTTTTGTGCCTGCATTTTTTGGAAAGATTAGCATTAGTTCAAGTCCTGCATTTTATTTTATTTTTTTTAAGCCATAGAAATTTATAAGGCTTATTTCAATATTTTTATTTATTTATTTTAAAAAATAGCTATTGGTACTATATGTCACCTGTGTAACATTTTTTCCAGTTTGATATTTTGTGTTTATCTATGAATCCATTTTTTTTTTATTTTTTTTTTTTAATGACAGGATTTTGTTCATACTACGAGTGTTAAATGTCTTCGTTTTACACTCTGTACTATCATCAGTGCTGTTGTAGTCAGTGCCGTGTAATTTTCAGTGTAGGGGTAGACTGATTAGCCTCACCAACTATGGGATATGTCTGAATTTTTCCATTTTGTAATTATACAGCTTATAACTGTATCATAGAGCAATTGTTTTCATACACAGAATATTGCACAAAGGCTCACAAGTTTAAAGCCATTTTTTTTGGCCTCAAAAGCTGCTTAAGCCCGAGTTGGGCAAATACACACTTTGAATCAGAACAGTTTTGGCATCTTCTTTTTAAAATAACAGTTTAGGTTGTGTTTGAAATTTGTAAAAAATTGTAATTGCTGCACAAGTGGATGGGCGTGTGAACCTACTCACACTTTTGCCTTGCTTCTTCTTTTGCCCCACTTTCACATGGGAGCCTGCAAAAGCAGCACACTCTGTTTCTTCCTACTTTATTTACTGCTTTTCTTTTGCAAGTTTTGATTTGCAGAAAGGGTAAAAATGGAGATGATGGGAAATGTTTTCCTTGTTTTTAACCTTTAGGTGCTTTTGAATGGGTCAAGTTTAAATTGAGGTCCCTGGTCATGCATACGAATTTACACCCTTGTTTTCTGTCCATTCAGTCTATTTACCTTGTTTTATATAAGAAGAAACCTCAGATGGTGGAAATAAAATGATCAATTGCCAAAGAGCTCAGAAATCCCTGAGTTGTAGACTAACCACTGCAATATTAGTCTTTGTATCGTGAAAATTGGTCCACTTGTTGGGTGCTTAGAAGAAAAACTTTACCTGACATATCCTATGCAATTGATGTATTTAGAGGATACAATGTTGTGAGTCCATGGGGAAACCTAATACTTGCAGGTGGCTTTACACTGAATCTGACAAAAAATTGTAGCTTCTATTGCAAGTAGTAAATAATTTTGAGAGCAAAGCAACCTGATCTTGTCAGATAATTAGTAACATGTTGCACCCAGTGACATAATAGGCATTTATAATGTTTGGCTCTCACTCCTTAAAAACCTTATTTTTCTGATAGAGTTTTAAGTTTCCTATTCATATTTTACTGCACATTGAAAGGTTGATGTGTGTATCTCCAGAGGAAGAACTTAGGTTACACACTTATAAAGTAGTTAATGTGTCCCTAGGTGTGAAAATCTTACTGTGTTTTTTTTTTTTTTTTGCTGTTGTTGTTTTTTTGGTTTTATTTTTTTAGATGAAGCAGAATTAAAAATCTTTTTTTGTTGTTGTTTGTTCTGTTTTTCAGAACTTGTAACATTTTAACTGCAAGCAGGTGGTGTCAATCGGGCTTGCTTGTCCTCAAAAGTACCCGATTTTTAAAATTTGTATAAAAATAGTCTTTGTGTCTCTTTTTATCAGTTAGATTCTTTTTTTCCAAGCCTGGATTTTTTTTTTTTTATGTGGATAGATTTAATATTTGACTCTTGTATTTAGTCTGTGCTCATACAGTTGCATGGTGTGTTACACAAAGCAGGAGAGACAAGCCCAGACCACTTGATCTGGGGTGCTGATGGGTTGTCATGTCAGTGCCCCTGAGCCCAGCAGGGTGTAGGGGGTTACTTGACCTTTCAGCCTCAGGGTCAGGCGGCCCTCTTAGGTCATTGTATGGAGAGCAACTGTCAGGAGTGGGTTAAAAAGGCTGAGCAGTGAAGGTAGCTTGTCCAGGCATGCTTCCTTAATGAAATAGAGGAAGAATAATAGGGAAGGTTAGTGTCATTGGTGAGAAGAACTAAACTTGGAGAGTAATTATGAGAAATTATTTGGCTTACCTGACTTATCCTTAATGATTAAGGGGAAACATTTCCTCTTGAAACTTCAGTTAAAAAAATGACACGCTCCTTCCTCTTTTTCTCTTGGACACACTTGTTCCAGAACAGTTTTCTGGGTTCAGTCACCCAGTTACATATACAAATAAAAATATTGTATACATTCACGCTTTTACAATAAAAGCCTGAAATCCAGGAACAATAAGCATTTGTTTTATTTATTTATGTTATATAGTTTTTGTTTTTTTAGGGCAAGTGCTCACATTTTCTTAACTCCTGCACCATAAATCAATATAATTTGTGCCTGGGTTAACATATATTTTCCCCCACAGTGTTTTACATTTTCATATATATTTTCCTATTTTTTTGTACCTTAAAGACTGACTCAGCTGTCTGCACATTTAAACAGGGGATGTGGTGTCTTTTAGCCCAGTACTAACTTATGATCTGTATATGCTAATCACACAGAATAGTAACAAAGAAAATCTTTTGTGTGTGTGTATATATGGGGAAGGGCGTGTGTGCTACCTTTTTTTATTATTACTTTTTACTATTTTGCATGCCAGAGACAGTCTCATGGTGCAGGGATAGTATTGAGCTTGTTTAAATGAAAGACTTTTAGTCCTCCAGTATAATTTTCAAGCTTGTATTTTATCTTTTATTTTTTTACTTTGGCTTTTCAGAAAACGTTAGACCATGTTTTTTTTTTGTTTTTTTGTTTTTTTTTTTACACTTTTTCTCTTTCAGCCTACAGCTAGTTATTTATACCCCTTTTGTATAGATTTTATTTTTTATTCTCTTCCTGCTTCTTGGTTGCAATGTTTTAGTGGAACATTGCAATAAAAAAAATTCAGTGAGAGATTCAAATTTATTTTCAAATCTTCTGCTTTAGACATCAGCAATAAAAGGCTAGGAGGCACTGCAGTGTGTTCCAAACACTATGCTATTGTTTGTAGTGGCAGAGTGTTAATACAGCTGTTGAACCAGTCTGGTCTGACATTCTGTCACCTAATAAATTTCTGATGTGTGTCATCATTTGACAAAGAATTTATACCCCAAGGTAAGAAAAGTATCACGAGTAGGATTGTGACAGATTTTTTAGAAGACCTCTTGTGAGTTTTATGGTTGTCCTTATGAAAGGGTTATTATGTGAAAAACATTAATATAGCTCTTTTTCAGTGTTATTTCAGATGATCTTCAGTGTCACCCAGTTTATTTTTATTTGTTTTTTTGCTATACAATGACATATTAGATCGACTTTATTTGATGTATTGAAATCCAATGATGACTTCAGTAACTTTAATTTATGGACATAGCCACTTCATCATCTGAGACAGCAGCATACAGACTATAAAAGTCTTTTCTAAAGAATAAAATAAAATTACATGTTTTACATCTTTTTTTATTGTCAAATACTATAGGCATCAGATGAAAGCAGTACCTGCATTCAATTGGCCCAGTTCTTGTAAATGACACTGCTTACTTCAATCACGTAAATTTTCTAGAGTTTGTGTAAACAAGCTTACCTTCATCAGTTCAGTGAAAAATAGAGAGAGTTATGTGATCTTATTAGATTCTGGCTGTAAAATCCATTTAGATCAGGTCATAATCAAAGGTTCATTGAGACCTCTAGTGGCAAACAATCCCCACAACCTTTCTCCACCGAGGCTAGATGGATGAGGTGTGGTGGAATAACTAAGCTTCTAGTACATTCTAACTGCTAACTTGACAGCTGTATTTTTCATGGTTTGGTATACTATTTTTCTTAAATTGTTATGGTTCAAATGATTAAGTTTTAGTTTAGTTTTTTTTTTTTTTTTTCCTGTAGTTGCTAATTACATATTCTGGCTTAGTATTTGAGGCACGTAATATAGTCATTTATTCACATTGATACTGTTTTTTCTTTTTGGTAACTCATATTTTTTACCTTTTTTAAGCGAATTAAATCCCATAAAGCCCCCCACCTCCCTTGTCAGGGTTTTTGTCAGTTATCATTGTGTCAGTATAACCCTAGTTTGGAGAAATTACTGGCAAATTATTGTCAATGACCTAAAATCATGACTAATTTCTAACTAAATACTGTCTTTGTTTCTTTTTTAGTTTGTGTTGGGAGATAAAATTGCCCCCCTAGCCAATATTTTCTCTAATCTCTTTTTATTTGTTAAATCCTTCAATATGAAGAAAAGCTGTGAGTTCTTTGAACGGTTTAGTTTTTTTTTTTTAAACAAATTAGATAAAGCTTTAGGTCTGCCATGTGTGCCATGTGTACATGGAGGACATATTGTAATTCTTTAATTTTCATGTTGGATTTGAAACTAATATTTGAAAGAATGTTTTGCCTCCCTGTGTTATAGTGAAATAAGCCATTGGTCAGAATCAGAATGGCAGATGCCAGTGAAGGTTAGGGAAACTGATCGTTATGTTTCTGCTTAATTATCTGTAAAACACTTGACCTCATTATGAGATAAGTATGTTGCACCATGCGGCCTGTGGAAACGTTTCCAAGCAGTTTGGGAATCCTTATAATACCTCATGTAAAGATCATCTTTGTGAACATTGCTTCCAGTGTTGTGGCAACAGTTTGGGAAAGGCCCCTTGTTGTTTCAACATTGTGATGCCTTTGCGTATTAAGCAACTTGAAGAAATATTTTTTGGAGTTTAGCAAGAAGGAACATTTCTATTCTGTGAGGAGACTGGCCCTCATCCTCATCAAACAGCTCGGGGACACTGAGCCAAGACTTGCCATTCAACATCAAAGCTGCTTTCTTGTGACCAAACTGCAGCAGCCAGTCTTTTGCATGTTTTCTTTTGCTGAAGTCACAAACTGAATTGTCTTTTCCTCTTTTTCAGATGGAGATCCTCCTTTCCTATTAAGGATGTAGACAGACATCATGAAACGTGATCATCTCTACCTTAGATGAATGCAGATATCAAGCTTGAGCAACAAGGCAAGTGCGAAATGCAGAAGAGCAGCAGGACTGCATCACACTTAACTCTGGTGATGTTGTAGCAGCACAGAATGGTTTGTGGGTTACTCTGAGATGCAGGCCATACCGTGCTGCCGCAATAAAGCCAGAACAGTTCAACGTGCATGGATCAGCTTCAAGTCCCCCCAGATGTCTTTGACGACCATCGGCTGCCTGAATTTATTTTATCCGGATAATTGTTTTCCTAATGAGGGTGATGAAATGTTTCCAGGGCATTTGTCATTCTGATTTACTGGTTGCTTTACTGTAGCAGCACGTAAATATTGGAGTTAAGACTAAATTAAGTCTCCAGTATTGATCGTGCTGCTGAAGCAAAGCTGACCACTCACACTCAGTCCAACAAGGCAACAGCTGAATGTTCCCTCACCGCTTCTAGGTGATAACAGGTAGAATATGTGCATTATGTTGGATTAGATTGTTTGTTTGTTTTTTGTTAATTATTTGTATTTAAAGATTTGACTGTTACATACATTTTTAATAAATAAAATCTCTACCTGATATTGTTTGTAATGTTCATTGTTTTATATAGGCTACATTTGTTTTTCAGTGCCCCCTTATTAAAAAGTAGCACTAAACATATTTCAACTGCTTATCCTTAATATTTTTCACATTGCCTCAGAGTTATGGCCACTGAATAATAAGAAACGCTCATTGGGGCCTGCATGGCCTCTGCTGATGGTCGTAGGATCACAGGCGTTTGCAGATCCACTTTGATCAAATAATTAGAATCTATTTGAAACACTAGATTTAAACATCGAATTCATTTCCCCTCTATTTTTAAAAAATAAACAGGGTTAATCATAACGGTCCTATTTTTTTTTTTTAAATATTCTTGAAAAGCGAAGGGATTTGTTGCCGCCGTCAGTCTCTTACTGTTTGCAGTTATATAAAATCCAGTGGTTTAGTAATCTATTCTGTAGTCGCTACCAGACTCCATTTTGAGAGCTGTTGGATGAGAACGCATTGCGGACATTTACCAAGCTTCCAGGTTGTTTTTGGCGATAATCTCAAATATGACACCGAAATTAAAGTAGCTTTGTGCGTCGCAGACCGTGAGGATAGGATGTTTGGGGTGTTTTTTCTTTTACAATAAAAACATAAAAGTAACCTAAACTAAGTATTTTTCTCTAATAAAAAAAAAACAATTTTCATCATTATTTGAAAGTGAATCGTGCTTGTTTTATTAAATCGTTAATATATTTTTTTGTGCGTTTCCATCTTTTTCTTCATTGCGCACGAGGCCGATATTTTGTCCACCTCAAAGCTTTTATTTTTCTTCCGGCCTTTACTGGCCTAAGTTTTGATTAAAACAAAAAGCGAGAAAAATGTAATTACCCTTTCCTCATTTATGAAAACACTAAGGAAAATATAACGGGGTCCTTTCAACTTAGAGATATGCTTTTATTAAAAAACAAAAACTGTTTCACGGTGATGCGAATGTTCAGAAACTATGGCCTATGTTTTTTTTTATTTTTTTAATTTACTGCAAGGTTTAAAATGAATGTTCTATAAGCTCTTTTTAAATAGGCCTATACGAAGGGACTCTTCATACGAGCTGATCGTTTTAATATAGTCAAAATACGAATTAAAATGTGGGGAAAGGCCTACATTGAATTCACAAGGTGAAATTGACCCATTCTATATTCTCAGATCTCTTACTTCAATATTCTGCATAGTTAAAATATTATTTGCGACCTTAAAAACGTAATTTATCATTTTCATTTATGCTGACAAGAATTTTAACCTGCCACTGAGTTCTTTGGACTAAATTATTAACTTCTCTATAAGGATGATCGCGTAAAGAAGCGTTAGACTCATCAATTCCATAAGATTTAAAAACTTGGTAGTTTATGGGAAAACGAGGCTTATTTTCACCCTCACTAGGTGCATAATAATTATCGATTGAAAATCCGTGTGCCCTGGATTTTTAATATATTTTAACTTTACCTTTTTTATGTAGAAAACAGATGGGGTTATATAAATGGTGATGAATTGGGAATTAAAATCTTAATGCACCACCCTATATTTGCCTGGCAACAGTAAGCTATATATACATATGGACTTGTGCACAGACCTATGTGACGTACATGCTGAATTATGCGCTTTGCTGACACCACTTTCACTTTATTGTCCTACTTTTTTCATATAAAAAGGGATCCCCATATCGTGTAGCCTAGTTGAATAAACAAAATACATAGATTCGTGGCTTTATTAACATCATTCTTCCTCATTTAATCTGACCTAGTTTCCACACGTGATGGCATGATCTGAAACTCGAAATGTGAAGAATGTGAATGCACTGTCCTTTACTCCTTATAAAAGACTTTTATTGTGGGAAATTAGATTCTTTTTTATCTGCAATGGTTAAAATAATGCGCGCACTTGATTTTTTTCTGATCAGCAGAAGTTCACATCTAATATTACAAGTCGCTTATATTTTTACTGTTGTGCTTAAAAATCTGACTGCAAACACAGCTATTTTTTGTTTAATTGAAATAATAAAACATGAGCGAGCAGTGTTTTCATACCTTCCTCTGCAGCCCGCTGAATATTTCACACGGGCCGTGTTACATAACGTTTGTAACCTTGAAGAGGTTGCAGCATCACTGTGGATCGGGGAGCGCTGGGTTTCTCCCATCATTACAGCAGCTTGGTTTTTACCCTGTCGCTCTGAAGGAAAACAATCATAGCAGGGACTTGTGGTTTCTGAAATTTATTTTTAAATCAAGTAAAAATAAATTGTAAGTATAAAAAATGGAAGGGAAAAAACAATTAGGTTATAAGTGTAGATTGCGACCTCCGAGGATAACACTAAGATTCTGTTTGTTCTTTAGACTTCATTTATGTTCCAGCTTAAAGAACAAAGGGAAAAACTAAAATCATGTAAACAATTGTTTCCATTTTTCAGCTGCTCTTTTTCGTTGATTAATATCACTTAGAACTGAAAGTAGTGGACAGAGCTGAAATGAACTCCAATATCTGTTCCAGACCTGCATCTATCATATCTTTACATATGCCAATCTTTTCCTGCAGGCTCAGAACAGTTGGGGTGAAATATTCAGTGATCAAGGCTTTGATGTTTGAGCTCAAATCAGGTGCAGTGTATGGGAAGGACAGGAAAATGATGGACAATGTTGACAGGGAGATAATTAGGAATAAAACGAGCCATTTGGACCGTGTGTTCCCACTGCCACCCGTTTGATACGAGCCACACTCGTGGGGGACTGAGATCTTGTCTATTTCTCCGAGCCTGAGAGAATCCCACTTTTTCACATTGAAGTTGCGCACATGGGGCCCAACGTCAAGTTCTTTCCGAGAAGGCAGCGGGGTTTCCTTCACGATCTTAATCTTCTCACGGAACTCTTGCATCTGCTGCAAAAAGTTCACTGGGTCCGTGATGCTTCTGAAGGTCTTCACCAGTTCGAGCGCTCGGCTGTGCTCCTCCAGCGCTGCGCTCAGCTTGGTGATCTCCGGGTCGTATGCCTGCATCAACACCAGCTTTAGGGTTTCGAAATCGGAAAGAATTTCGCTTTTTTTGCACTCGAGGGATCCGATGAGTTTGTCGAAGTAGTCAGCCACCATCCCCGCGTCTCTGCTCACGGACTGAAGCGCCTTTTTCTTGCTCCCTTGCAGCGTCTCCAGGGAGGACAGTGTATCTGCGCTTTTCCAGTTTTCCACCTCTTTGCGCAGCTCTGCAAACGCTCCTTTCTCTTGCTCATATGCGTCCTCCAGGGAGCTGAAGTCGTGTCCCTTGTGCTCGTCGGTCGTTGCGCAAAATCCGCAAATGAGCCTCAAATCAGTGGAGCAGAATATATTAAGCGGTTGCTCGCAGTGTTCTTTGCAAACTGATGTTTTGGGCATCACTTTAATTTTGCTGAACTTTTCGACAATCCCGCGCAGAGAATAGTTGATCTGGAGGCTGTTTGCACCATTATGAGGGGTCTCTTTGCGACATGTGGGGCATTTCAAAGGCGTCCTGAAAGCCGGACCTCGGTTCACTTCCAGGAGATCTTCCAAGCACTTCTTACAGAAGCTGTGCGAGCACAGCAGCATCCGCGGATCCTCGAAGACTCCACAGCAGACTGGGCATGTAAGCTCCTCCTGTAGCTGCTCCATCGTTCCCTGTAAACACATCGTCACCGAGTCGTTAAACACATGCTGGAAAGGACAAAAAAAAATCCAATAAAGTCACTCAATAACCCAAATTTAATCACAATACGCACCCACATTCAGAGGGATGCCGCTATGAAAACGTGCATTTAAAAACGAGAACACGGTCGCAAAAGGATACAGATTTAGGGAGATGATGACCGAGATGTTAAGTCACGTTCCAGCTGTTTCTGATGCATCCCCGTCCTGAAAGGGAAACTCGCTTTGCCCGCGTAAATATCTGCTCGCTGTAGCTCCGTTTGCGCACCTAAGGCTCCGCCACATCCTTCGGGCTTTTTGATTAAAAAGCAGCTTACTGACTGGTCAAATACACCCCCCCCCGAAAACTTGGATATCGAGTCTCTTAATAAACTATTCTTTCTTTCTTCCAATTTCTCATCAGCAGGACAGTTGTTAGCTGACAGCTGCGCTCTTAAATCACAGCGATTCTCCTAACAAATCCAATGCGACAGATTATCGACAGAAACGGAGCTGTTCGCGTTTCTCGCTCCTGTTGGCAAGGTACCGAAAGGAGAAGCTGTGACAGATTTTTGCAAGCGCATAGTAACATGCAACTACTGGACCAAAAGGAATCACTCACCAGCTGCTGAGGCGCTCTTTGCAACGCAATCATGGCGCTTGTTGCTGTGCAGACTTTGCTCTTTCCGGGTGAGGAGTTAACCGCTTTAAAGCCAGGAGGAAAAACTAAAACCCGCTGATTCTACCTTATTTCCCCAGCAAAAAAAGTCCCAATCTTTGGTGTATTGCTGAAACACGTCCTCTAAGTTTATATTTATTTTTTTTGCGTTTCGATCAGAAGTTTTGTTAAGTGTACGTTTTTGTCGCTGTGGGGTAATTGACAGACGATCCCTAGCAGTCGGATTGGGAGGGGCTGTTGCTATGCAAAACATTACAGCGTGAAAAACTGTCAAGAAGGTTTTAGCATCTTTGAACTACTTTAGTGGTTTGGGTTCGCACCAGTGAATTTAGACAGTTGTTAACTTATAATACTCGTAAGAGTGTAGCTATCCGTTGAGAGGATCCAGAGGCTGTTTCAGCATCAGTCCAAATCAGACCTGGAGTCATTCTGTGCAGTGATAAAATACCCTGTTACAGATTGAACGCTTAAATTAAAACTAATCCACTTTCGGTTTTACTCGGGGGTTATGTAACATCGATACCCAATAGTCACCGGGTCACGTGGAGAAATGTTGACCTTGATTTTCTTCCCTTGTTTCCATGCCATCAGGAGCAACTGCCTATCTTTACCACTGTGATTGGATACAGTAAAGAGACCAGCGGCTCTTGTAGTACCGTCCCTCCGCCGCTAGATGTCACTACCGAGTCCTTTGAATTTTCTGACGCAGAAGAACTCTTTGGTTTGACAACCTCTTTTCCGGATGTTTGGTTAAGCTCAGGAGGCAGGGATCAGGAATGGCCGCGATGTTTACGTGTTGTTTCGGGTGCTGCGGAGAGGGCGGCTCGGGGCATGTTCCCCTCAAGGAGATGCCAACTGTTCAGCTCGATACTCATCACATGGGTGAGGAGTTTTATCTATACTGGACAGAGTGCATTTAAAAACTGTTAACCATGTTTTAATTCAGCCATTTAACGGAAATATTCCACCATTAGAATTGGCTAGTTAGCTTGTAGCTGCATGACATATCGTCGGCTCCCCCCCCACCCCGTGTGTCTCCTTTTAATTTTAACTAGAATTATGCATTTCATTCTCTGGAATGATTTACGTTGTAGGTCTTCTGCAAGTAAACAAGCTATTTAAAATCGTTATTCTGTGTTTTAGGCTAAGAACTGGCAATGTATGTCTTTTAACTGAACTTAACTCGGACACAATAACACAATATACAATCAGAGTTCTGTTTAGTAAGAATTCTCTCAAGAAACAGCTATGCAATTAGGTCATTATTGTAGAAAAAAGTAATTAAGAGAGATATATAATCCCTTGGTGATTTTTACCTTTACTCACTGTTGAAAATCGATACAAACTATTTCATTTTGATGATACTTTTGTTGTTTTGAGAGGAGAAAGCATGAGAGATGAATGACAGCCATCCATCAGACTAAGGGGATAACAGGTCCAGAAGGGTTCCAAGATATATCTCTCCACTGTGATTCTGTAGCTCATTCTGAGTGATCCTAATGCATTTGATCCTCAGATCTCTCTAGACAGAACCACTAACTTGGTTAGTTCCACAGTTAATTAAGTTTCCGCTTCCTAAGAAAGTGCTTCTGGTCCTGTTTGGCTTCCAGTTCAGTGTCAGTTGGAGCAGATTGTCAATTACCCTGAGACGCTTTCTGGTGGGGATTTCTTTCCACCTTTTCTGTATTCACATCTCAGTAGAGCTTTCTGTGCTCAGGTCACAGTTGAGGTTTGTTTAACTCCAACTAACCTTCTCTGTGACCTTGTTGCACAGTCATTAAAGACAGAATATCTGTCAAACTATTTAAGATAGTTTAAAAAGCAGCCAGCCAGTCAGTCTGGGAATAGAGCTCCTTCGTGCCCCATTCTGCTCTATGTATCATAGGGTCTCATTATCATTTTCTTGGTTTTTACCTTCCTTACTTCATTCACCAAGTTTAGTTTTGTTATTTGTTATAGCACAAAACAAACAAAGTGTCTCATAAAATGTAGACATGATCTACTTGTTATTTTGAAAATCTGCCTTTTGGTCTACAACAGACCATATCTCCATCAGTGTTTTTTTTTTCTCCACAGGAAGCCTAGTGAATGCCTTTTTTGGTGTGGAAGCCCTTTTAGCAGGAAAACGGTCCCAAAGCATACTTTTCTAATGATGTCATTTGTAGCCTACGTAACATTAAAACCATTTGCTTAAATCGATTCTTAAGAGTCAAATCAAGTTTTACTTCTACATTTTAGCCTCAAAATTCTCTAAAGATTTAGATCATCTCTTTCAAAATGAAAACAGGAGTGTGCAAAAGTTTCATATTTCAGCGGTCTGCAAGATTTCATTTCATTACATCATAATGTGCTGCCTGTGGTGTTTTTGTAGATTATTCCCAACTGCCATCAGCAGGAAAACGAGAGACTGTTCATTTCCTTGTGTTTAAGGAAACTAAAAGTAAAATCAACATTAGTTTGAAAGGGACCAATAGGGATCGATCAATAGGTGTTTCAAAGGGTTTCACTGAAAGTGATGCAGCATGGTTACAGATAGCACAGGGTGTTCAGTAACACCTGCCTAGAGTCTGACAACCTTTGTAGATTTGAGTTGGCAAGAAAAGAGAACATTAATTGGAATTGGTTATACTTATCGGTGATATTATTTCTGCATTGCAGGCACAGATGTCGTCATTGTAAAGAGCGGTCGGAGAATATGTGGGACTGGAAGCTGCCTCGCCAATGCTCCTTTGCATCAGAATAAAAGCTACTTTGAATTTAAGATCCAGTCCAGTGGTAAATCTTTGATTTTATGTTTTTGTTGTATTCCTACCCTGTTCTACTTCAACTTTTCCTCATTTTAATTGGATTACGGAGTGCTTTTTTGTGTGTTTTTTTTTCACAGCTGTACTTTCATCCAAGGCAAAGATAAAACCTTTATAGTTGTGTTTACATAAAAGCATAGCAGGTCTTTTTCTTGCCTATATTTATCCCCATATTCATTATGATATTTTGAATGCAACATTTACTTAAAATGCGCAAAATTTAATCATTGTTATATGTTAAGTATTGTAGATGTTATTTATCCAACTGTTGTACTAATTGTTGTTAATCCAAATTAAGTAGCAGGAGTTGTGTTAAAACAATTTCTTCTAAATGTGTAAACATTGAGATTTCTGTGTTTTTTTTTTTTTTTTTTGGTTTGTTTTTTAGGTGTGTGGGGAGTTGGAGTTGCTACCCAGAAGGTGAATCTTAACCAAGTGCCTTTGGGTAGAGACACAAACAGCCTAGTGCTGCGGCATGATGGGTCGGTGTACCACAACAACGAAGAGAAGAACCGTCTGCCTGCAAACAGCCTTCCTCAGGAGGGTGACATCATGGTAAGGGCAGCTTTATACTTCTTTAACCATGTCTCAATTGGAAGACCGATCCTTTATCGTTTCTATACTTTGATTTAACTAGTGTAGCATTGAGAAACACACAAAAATTAGATTTCAACATACTTGTGCATAAAAGGAACACTTCAATTTGGGCGATAATTAGAGGTGTGACGATTGATCGTTTAACCGATGGATCAATTTCCTTTCCTGTAATCCAACTACATCGTTCTGTGCTTGGCAAATCGTTGATAAAAATGACATTAAGTCGTTTAAAATCGTTTTAAAAGGTTATTTTATCGATATAAAAAAGTACCACATTGAAACGCTGTAGTTATTTTCCTTTTAGATTTGTTTTATGTGAGCATTTTTAATGATCTAGACGTTAAACGTGACTCGTTTAAGTCCATCCGTCTGTGATGTCGTGACCATGCTCAAGCAGTGCAGATTTCAAAACAGCTTGGCGGCTGAAGAAGTCAGAGCCTGAGATTACTAACAAATATTAACAATCCACTGAGGCCTCTGGCAACGTTCCTGCTGCAGCTGCACCAAGGTAACGTCCGTGATGTCAGTTTGACCATTATTGCACTGTTCACACATTGTTTTCAGAGTTTGATCTCTGTTATGAGAGATTATAAAATAAAACCCGGATTTACATGCTAATGCTGGAATCCCACTGTGTATTGCAAAATCATTCATATCCGATTAGCAGTTTTATGTTTTCTCATTTTAAAACCACAAACGTGGGTGGATTTTCCTTGGATTTTGAATTTATTTCAGAGGGTGGACCCCTTATCGGCTGCTCCACTTAATTTCATTCCTGGAGACAGAAGAGTCTCTATGTCCTGGTTGGTTATATGGACATAGAAATGCTCTATAAGCTGTATAAAGGTTGGAGATTTGTTTTGTTGCGACTTTAGCTGCTCCATAACTTTATCCTTCAGGGTTGAAACTTGTATTTGTGATGCTGTTGTATGTTTTCCAAAAAAACAGCTTCAAAGAACAGCAGGATTGATACTTAGATTAGATTACTCACATGTTAAATATATGAACCGATTATATGACCTCTTAAGGTCTGAAATAATTGCTTATCACATGTTCCGATTTGTATTTGTTGAGCAAAAAAATAAATCCTTTTCCTTCTACTTCGTAAAAATGTGTTACTTTCTATTGGTTTGTTACATAAAATCCTATTGAGGGATGATAAAAGATAAATAAAAATAGATTTTTGCAAGGTGCCACATCTTTTTCACAAGTTATCATTTCAAGTAGTGGATAAGGTTTGCTCATGTGTGTTTTTGTTCCTCAGGGCATCACATATGACCACATAGAGATGAACCTGTACCTTAATGGCAAGAACATGCATTGTCCTGCCTCAGGGATCCGGGGCACTGTGTATCCAGTAGTATACGGTAAGTTGGAGAATCAAGTTTATTATAGAGGGAGACAAACAGTTTTAAGTAACAGGGAGGTAACTTTTTGCTGGTTTGGACATATTTGTAAAAATCCTAAGAGATTTGATTTAGACCCGAATTAAAATCATTACATTTCAGTTACATCTGGATGCCACTAGGGGGCTGTATATGCATATTTTCTTTCATTTCTTCATTCTTATTGCTAAGCTGGAAAATTATATTTTAGCATACATATTTACAGTGGGGAAAATAAGTATTTAGTCAGTCACCAATTGTCCAAGTTCTCCCACTTAAAAAGATGAGAGAGGCCTGTAATTGACATCATAG
>JAUZNJ010028170.1:0-16270 GCA_034780135.1 Jordanella pulchra
TCTCTCATCTTTTTAAGTGGGAGAACTTGCACAATTGGTGACTGACTAAATACTTATTTTCCCCACTGTATATCTTTAGTTGTTGATGGTTGCTGGCTGAGTTGTGATGGCTAGCTTAGCTGATTGTGTTCACTTAAGCAAATATCTGAAAATAGCTGCCTGCGTTTCCTTAGATTTGTGTTGAACGTCTTAGAAGCAGTAAGCCTCTGCCTCCTTCTCCTCCATTGTCTCCAGCTGATCTAGTATCTACCGGCTCCATTACAGATTTTTCAGGGGCATCTTTTTATACACAGTTTAGGTCAGAAATCAGGATGATAGGTTCAAAATGTTAAAAGCTGCTATACTGCTGCGCCAAGAGACGATGAGGAGAGATGCGTTTAAGGTCTAGAAATGCCTGAGAAGTTGTAGCTTGAAACTTCTGTGGATGCTACTCCGGTTTCTTGGCCCGAAATGTAGCTTAACAACTGAAAATCTATTTGATATATAAAACAGCAACGCTACTGTCCATCACTGCTTGTTTCCTTAATCTGGTGTGCTGACATGTTCATGATGCAACATGGGTCAAAGATTACAAAGTTAGCATGCTAACCATTTTATGCTAATATCTATTTTTTAAGCTAATGATAGAGCAAATACATTTTTCTGTCCATCATTAGCTAGAATAAATTAAAGCCAAGCTGACAGTCTATTGAATATTAACCATAAACATATCTGTTGCTTCCAATTTTCATCCTCCTTCAAACTAATTTCCACCATTAGAACAGTTTTATACGTCCTGCTAGATCTTCCCAGGGGTTAAAGAACAGCAGCTGGTTTAATTTATGTTGTTGGTGCATTTTGAGGGAATTTGGTTTGGCCATTTAACAGGTTGACAGAGCCCAGACGCTGTGCACTAGCTTATAAGATCTTTACCAAACTGAATGATGAGAGATTTGACTTAGATGACACTCTAAGGTTGCTAAAGGTACTCTAAGCACTTCTGGATGGTTCAGAGACAAGTAGGAGGAGTTTTTTTAACCAGGTGTGTCTCTAGCACATGGAGTTCGAGCTGTGACTCTATGCACAAGCTGATTTGTTTTGAGATTGGGACATCAAAACCGGTTCCCATGGTCAGGATTAACACACATTCTGCACTCTGAATTTATTTATTTTTTAACTTGAAGGGAAACCATTGGCCAGTATTGGAAAACATTAATGCAGCCCCACTACAACATAGGTTTAATTTGTGGTATGACTGCATTAGAACAGAATATTATTATTATCTAAGAAAGGAATATTGAAACCAATTGCTGTTTTCTCATCCAAACATAAAAATTAATTATTCTAATCAAACACCAAAAGCCCACTTCATTAGTCTAAGAGTCAAAAGGGGCTGAATTAAAAAAACAAACAAAAAAAAAACAACAAAGCATTAGCACACAAACTATTTACAGTTAGCTCTATAAAACAACAATGATGACATTTCTTATTTTTTAAGATTATAAATGAAAAAAATATACAAATTCAAATTCTTTAAAAAAAATTCAGTTAATTAAAGACTACTTTAAAATAAGCATCCAATTAGAGATTTTTTTTTATTTTTAAGTAACACTATTCAGGCCTTTGCCATCAACAAGGTTAAATTAAGACATGTTTAGGATAATAAATGAATAAAAAAAATTGTGTTAGTGATGTTAAAAGTGTACCTATTTATAAGTGGGGAGGACTTCACATTAAGAGGCAAGAGAGAAGAGGATTGCTACTGTGTTATGTGTGTGTTTATACATGTGGAAAACCCTGCAGTGCCAGCACACTCCCAGATACAGAGCGTCCAGTGTTCAGTACTGAGGGAGTGAGCTCTGAGCAAACAGTCCCGCCCTGGATTTCATTAAGGAATCACACTGTTTGCTTTTATTCACATACAAAAACAACTTTCTGATAATAAATTGTCAAAAAAACTAAACATAATTTAGCAAAACAGAACCTATCTGGATGTGTTTTAAACTTTAAAACGTAGGCAATAATTCTGAGTCATAGATTAAATTATCAAACAGCAGTACGGCTGAAAGTTTTGTGAAGATAGTCATATTTTTCAAAGCAACATCAAACCCAAAATATATAGTAATTAAAAGATAATATTGAAGCAAAAGGGGATATCTAGTCAAAACACAAACAGACACCTGGGAACCTCAGTTAAATGACTGCTATTGTGCCTTTAAAATAACAGGCACGATTTATTTTCTATGAACAGCACTTGTGTGTACTGTACACTTTTGTGTGTTTATATTAACAAGGAGACTCACAGTCGTCCTGCTAAGAGGCTGTGGAAAGCAATGGGAGGCATAAAATTCCCCGTTTTATTCCAAGTAAATATGTGTGTTTGTGGAGATAGTGAGTGGAAGCAGGAAAACAACAGCGAAGAATGAAAGCAACGACCCACATAAAGGTCATTGTGTGTGTGCTTTCAGAACATATCCCTTTAGAAAAGTCTAACTGGGATTACAGTACTGATGACAAGAGAGGAGCCAGTCGGAACACTAGACCGTATTGTTCTATTTAAATCAATGTTTTTAGTTTTTACACTTAATATTGTAAGTCGGGGGAGTGAGGATGAACTCAGCTCAAAGAAAGGCAACATAAAATAAGAGAAAAATACAATTTATCAAAACTTAAAAGATTCACTTTATGCTTTATATTTCTAATGCATTTGATGTTTGTCAATACCTGAAAAAGAAAACTAAAGCTGAGCTTAGTTTGAGCGTAGTTTGCACTGCAGAGCATTATTAAACAATGCTAATGATTCTTCTGCTGCCCCCTGACATGATGACACCCTGGGTGGTGAGTCATACAACCACCATTTATAACTTTACTTCCAAAGTTTGCCTTTCTTTTTGTCTGTGTTTTTTTTATTATGTAATTAATTTAATCATTTCTAAATCTCTGCAGCTTAGAGTAATACAGGGATAAAAAAGTGAGTTTAAAAGTATTACCAGAAAAGTGTTTTAATGCTAAATGTAGGTTTTATGCTTGACTAATCCAAGTAATGTTTTACATAATAGCTGATAATTTATGTCATTTTTTGAGGACTTTTAAGGTAGGTTTGTTTTCTTTTTTGTAAAAATGATAGCGTATTTGTTATGAAATACATTTTTGTGGTTTAAAGTGTCGTGGACTCTAAAATGTTCTGTTTTTTTAAGATTACCGGTATAAAAGCCCTCATTAAGTCACTGACAGTAGCGTCTTAGCCATAGGACTCAGCTGATCTGAGCAGTCTGTGATTTAGTTGGATGATTTAAAGCATTACAGGATTGAAAGCACAATAATCCCCTTTGGCCACCTTCCCAAACATAAAGAAAAAAAAAACCTCAGCAGTGAACATTAATCCAGAATAATAATAGAGGTACTCAGGGCTGCTTGCAATGAAAGTAATATATCAAAGGTTCATTGTTTAACCTGAGTGTCTACTGAAACCATAGCAACACTACTTGAAACTGTGAGAGTTTCACAATAAGAACATAAATGAACAGGATATATGTACAACTGAGTTGTTTTCATCATTAGTCCAAAAAGAAATAAGCGATTAATTTAAGACTCTTAGTCCATCATTTAGTGAACATTTCAGCCACCTTCCTATTTTATTTGTAATATCATAATCAATATAGATACGTAAAGAAAATAACTTGGAATTTGGCACTTATTCTTTTACCCCTTTTACATTTAATGAGAATGAATCGTGTTTCTCACTCCAGTCCTTGTTGCAATTGTCCATGCAGGAGGGGAAGATACATTTAGCACAGAGATCTATACACATGAAGACAAAGTAAAACACTTCAGACAATGAACTCTAAATAACAGGAAAAAAATAAAACCCTGCAGCAAAACACAAATCAAAATAAAGTCAGAATCACCAAAGAACCTCTTCACTCAGTATCAGCGGTAGACTGTCTGCAATAAACACATCCAGTTCGATAGATTTAGACTTTCTCATAATATACGTCTAGTGGACAGTTATTGTATGTAAAGGGTGCTAACCACACGAAACCATGATGATCATCTATGTGTATAACTTTAGCTGTATAATAAATATTGCTCTGCTTCTTTTTAATTTTCCAACATGTCACACACCCCCTCCTCTTTGTTTGCTTTGGAAAACAGACAGATTCTTTATCTCTATCAAACGCTCTGATAGCAGATTGTTTGTGGTGAAAAGTTTGCTATATAAAAACGTACCACCTTTTTAAGGTAGAGTTGGCTTACATAAGAGCTCTAACTTTACATCCTCCCTTTAAGTTGCTTTAAAAAACAAGTCAATTAAAATTATTATTGTGCATCAGATAATAACAGCTCCTTACTTATGCATTGGCCTGAAATAATAAAACGGTGCAGCAGTGATTTGGTTTTACTTAGCTGTCAGAGCATCTCACCGTGTTTTAGTAACCAATCATGAAACCATATATGCATTGAAGCATAAAGTTCGTTGATGAAACGTGGAAGCAAGAGCAAGAACGTCATTCATCTCAAAAATGCACCATCATTGTGCTTGCTAACATCATGCCCTCCTGCTAATTATCCAATCGTTCAATTCAATAGAGATGCAGCCGTTCCTTAATGTCCACTATCTCTAACAACATTTAAAAAGAATGAGAGGCATGATTCAATATCTAATTCTTTTCCAGTCTAACTCTTGGGATTTTGTTTATGCTCCAGTTTGCATCCAGCTGATGACACAAAAAGCTCTTCCAGAAATAGAAAAGCACATCTGAGCCCAAAAGGCATCAGAAAACAAGACTCCTACTAAACAGGCTTTGAACCATGTTACCCACACATTATCACCTGACAACATGACCCATGTTTTCAGATAATGACGCCCTTGCAAGCCTTAAATCAAATAGGGTTTTGTAGGAAATGAGTTGAAGTTATTAACATCATTAACGACACCAGGCAGTTATTGAATCATTAGAGCTCTGTCTTATTATGTGAAACATCCATGTAGTAAGTGGTACGGCATTTACCTAGCTGTTTAACAGCAGAGGCCAAATACCAGCTTTTTGTTCTAAGCAGCTAAAGAACTTAAGGAGAGCCAGCATCATGGCGAATAAGAAGAAATGGATTTTAGTCGAATTTCTACACCGGTAGTTCACATACAAAGGTTTTATGATCCTGTTGGCTTATTGTTTATGATTTGTGTGTTTTATGCCTTGTTTTTGCTCCATTCATCAGTAAGCTTAAGCTTTTCCTGTATTTACCACAACAAGACTGGAAGTGTAATATTGTGCATACTGAATATTGTGTATACGTACAATGAGCTAAAAAGTAGGTAATGGAGTCATGAAAGTCAACATTTCTACGTCTGATGTGTGGAAAGAAAAAGGGGTAAGTCAAACATAAAAAAGCTAAAAAAAAAGTATATACTGGATGATAATGGGGTTAAGTTGCACTTTTAATACAGTATGAACAAGTTTCTGTTTTTGTTGTTTTCTTTTATGGACTTACAGTCGTATCTCACTAAAGACAAAGAGCTTGTACCACAAAGGCTAATCATGAGCATTTTATTTTTATTTCACAGTTTGTGTCTTTTTGTTCTCGGCATTTTGTCCAAATTACACTTAGTTTACACTAGTTATGAACTAACTTTGAAAACCAATGATTTAAATTGATTTCCATAACCAGCTTATTTTACTAATAGATAGTTTTGGGACTCCAGGCAAATAGCAGGAGGTCAGTTAAAGTTTATAATGTGTCACAGTACAAAAAATGGTGGGTTGGAACTCAGGTTGTGCAATATATTGTAAATACATAGTTTTGTAAGATATAGTTTTATCAACTTGCATTTTTATATGAACATCAAACACAAACTGCCTAAAATGTCAAGGATCACAGAGTGATGAAAGGACTTATTAAAAAGTGAGAAAATAAGGAAACTAGGCCTAAATAGCTAATTATATTTTCATTGTACCGGTAATAATTTTGTTTTTTCGAATCCGGCTTGTGGTCCTTTCCCGCATGTCTCTCCCCCTCTTTCATACCCCCTTTCCTGCCAGCCTACTGTCAGAAAAACAAGCCACTAGTGCGGTAAAAAAATAAATCAAAAAATTAAAAAACTAGCCTTTTTTTAGTTCTAGATTTGACATCGGAACCAATTCAAAAACATATAAGTAATAAATTGTCCAACAATCTACAATAATAAGAGATCATCCAAACACACAAGTCTGTGATCTGTGGAACCTATACAGGGGTATACCATTCATAATAATGACATTTAAGTATTATTTTTGTCTCATAAACAGTATCCATCATTACAAGAGAGCAGAAAAGAGGCCAATAAACCCAAGCCACATCCTGTTAGAGCTAGGGATTGCCTTATGACTTGGATACAAAGAAAAAAAAAAAATACATGCTTCCTTTAGCAAGCAGGTACTCATGTGTATTTTCATTTTTACTGTTCTGAACCAGACTTTCTTGTGTAATGTCTTTTTAAAGACTATGGTCTGATGGCCGCCTAGAGCAAGAAGAAGTGAATCCAGTATTATCAAAGGGACATAAATACAGAGGCTGAAAGTTGATCTCAAGTGCTGTAACCAACCACAATCCAGTGGGAGTGCATCTCAGTAATAGCCTCTATTGTCCTGCTACTGGTCTCCACATCAAGACCCTGTTCATTGCAACACTCAGGCTGAAACACCTCATCTAAAACAAAGTTTCAAACAGCCTTGTGCAGAGGAATCTGTCATATTAACTCTGCACCGGTAAATGAAATAATTGTTCAGGGTAACATGAGTGTTTCCCTGTTGTTCCAGAAGACTCTGAACTCTTGACGCTGATCTGGAAACGACAGTCACTGAGGGAATCTGGCAATGACGCAAAATGGAGCGGAAAACCAGTAAAGAGAGTGAAATTTAATTCCGCTGATGCCATCTTTTAGTTTCCTTTTGAACAGAGACTAAGCACTGTCCTTACACAGAGCAGCCCACAGCCATCACAGGACCAATTCCATTGTCAGAGAACGTAGGTCACTTAGCAGGAAGGAGAGAATGAGGTGCAAGAGGAGGCAGAGGGTGGCGAATAACTCCCGGATTGGCAGCGACACATACATTGGTGGCATCCAGCCATGATGGCGTGATCTAATCACGACTCCTATGTGAAATGGACCCAAGGTGAAAATGCAATAAAATATTTAGACAAACAGAGATAGCAGCATAGCTTAAATATAGGTCTGCAAGGCTCATTCGGATATTGAGAAAGCAGTACTTTAAAAAGCGACGTATTTCTAACATCTACAACAAACTCCCAGCTCTTCTAATTATAACTGATATCCATAATAAACTAACCTTGGTTATTGGATATCTTTGAGTGGAATATCACATGGATCAGCTGGCAGCGGGCTTGCTTTGCTTTTGTTGTCTCAGTTCACTAGACTTCCTTCATGAATATTTAGGATGAATGTGGCTGGACCAGCAGCAGATTATGCATGTGTGCACAGAACATACGTCCCTGATCAGAAGTCCTTTCTTTCTAGCATAATGTTAAATGGCCAAAAGAAGGAAGGGGCAACCAGAGCTGGATAATCAGGTCATTAGTAAGTTAAAAAGGCCAAATCCTTGCTAATAGCTCCTGTTCAGAAAGTCATTCATTCTGGGCTTTTAGTTATTTATGTGTATCAAGGGTATTTGGGGTGCACTTTGGGGTGTTTTCCTTTTTGCAGACCTTTCTTCTAAAGCTGACAAGTGCACCTTCTTTATCCGACAGCTATATATATATATATATATAATGTCCTCTAAACACTTATTTGATTTCTTGTTAATCTCTTAAAGGCAGATTTTAGTTTTGCAGACGACATACGTCTATTTTGACAACTTGATGGGCGTTTATATAGCCCTTTTTATGAGTAATGTGACTCATCCATAAATCAGCTAGTAAATGAGACAATATCACATCTTAGATTTTAAACAGAGGATGCAAATTTCAGCTACAATTTTAAGAAAACTATGATAAAGATTAATAATAAAAATTCACTTGTAATTAAGGTGTAATGTTCTAATCCAGGTTTAATTGGTTCACTTATTTCATTTTGCACGCGTGTCTTATTATTAGGTGCTTCTGTCTGAAAAAAGGCCCTCTTTATCGAGTTTTTACAAATAGAGTACATTTAAAAACTCTTATATTTCGTAATAGGAACTTTTTCTTAACCCATCTTTTTGAAAGTTGTTTGCAATAAGAAAGGTGAAATGGAATTTACTGCCATGATAAAATTGACTCGTACTTTTGCAAACCCCTTAAAAATAAACGTTTACAGACTTTATGGGTGGTTACTTATGTCGTTTACTTGATAGCAGCTAAGAAGGAGTTGGGTATGGGGGGCATTGTGCTGAAAGATAAACTGAGATTTTATACAAATGCAAACATGGATCAATGTTGTCAGGATCCTCGAGGAGGAGCAACAGTATATAGCCTACAGAAGTCCTAACATCAGGAAGACAAGCTGCAAATACACATGGCCAAAAATGGAGGAATTTTTTAAATAGATAGCCCAGCCACCTCCCAGACCACGTGACCTTTTGCTCCATGTTCGGAACAGTCAAGGACTTAATCTGAAACTCTTTGACCTCGTTAGGACCTGTTCTGACCTTGGAGGCACTCCAGAAACTGGAAGGTACCAATAAGCTGGTGCAACATAACGACATCTTATGGAACTCAGTTAAATAAAGGGTTCTGTACCGGGCCTCTGCAGAGTCAAAGTACTGCTAATTAAGGTAATTAACCATTTTATTTAGCTGTGTTTGAGAAGGGATGCATCCAAAAGTTGCAAGATAATCTCTTTCGATGTTTGGACTTTGCACCCCTGATCTACAACCTAGTAAACTGAAATCCATCTGTTAGTGGTATTATCTTTCAAGGGCCTCAGGTGTACATCTAATGTTGTCATTAGGTGAGAGGTAGGCTACACCTCTGACAGACTGCAAGTCTATCACAGCGCAACACAAGTGCATGAACGGACAGAACATGCAAACTCCACTCGGACAACAATTCTACCATTAGCATGTAGCCTAAACAAGCTAGTATACTTCTCAACTACCACCACCTGAACTGTGATGGTATAAACATCAAATGGCTATCAGCCCATACCCAGCCCATAAACGTGTACTGTAGTGATTCATTCAATTGAAATGCTATCTCTTGTTTAATAAGTAACTGGGACGTGTGAATCCTCTGAAGTTTGCTTTGCAAGTTCAAAGTTAGGCACGTGTCTGGCTGGGTAGCGATCTATTGTTTTATATCAAAGTAGATCTGGTCAACTCAAGGAAAAGCCCAGCAATTGCATGGAAAAAAAACTGAGGCCTTGCATCTGTACGACATCAGGTGTGACGAGACAATTTGGAAAAATCTACAACATGGCACGTCAAGCAGCTAAACAAATTTACATCCAGTCCGTTTTCCAGTAATTAATCAACCTCAGCTGCCTCCCATTGGTTGTCACTTTAGCCGTCCTCTCTTGTTACGTCTGTTACCACAACTACCACATCCAAAAACAGACGATAGAGGAGAGACTCACTACTGTGGTGCTGTTTAGATTGGGGACTAGGGAACATGCTAAAAGACAGCACTAGACCTGCAGGTTGAGGCAGGTAGAAACCGACTACCTGCTGGCTGAGGCTGACAGTCCACATATATCAGATTCACTACAGCTATAAAGCTTTAGAAAAATTAGCATGTGTCCATGACGATTAGCTGCAGTGAAAACACCAATGCGAGGGTGGGGATCCAGGGCTGAGACAGGAATGTGCTGAGTGATTCCGAAGGCAGTGAAAGGTCCAGGTCATTAACTCTTAATACAAATGGGTTTGTCATCTACTGAAGGATGGTATGTTCTCTTTAGGGAATTACGTTCTGTTTGCTTTGAACAAGAAAGCTTTGCTCTTTGTTGTTATGCTCTTTGTCGTTATGCTAACCTGTTTTTTGTGTCGTCAGTTTTAACCTGTTATGATTTAACCAATAGGCTGAAGAAAAAACATGCGTGATAAACTTCTGAATGTATTGATGTATCTGTTGATTGGTTAGCATCAGTGCTTGAACAGTCTGGCTAAGTAGAAATCCAGATTACAACCATACATAACTAAAGATCACCAGGTTTCTTCTTTTTTTCAATTAAAGCCAATGCTAATTATATTGATTGTTTAGGTCTAACTGAATCAGGGCATGTGCTGCCAATTTTTTGTGTGTGCTTGTGTGTGTGTGTGAGGGTGTGGGGCATATTTGTAGCAGTTATTGCTTTTTCTTCCTCTATTAGCACTATAAAAATGCAACAATGGTGAAACATGTTACACAGGTGTATATTTACATATAAATTAAGATGCACAAAAACTAATATTGGCTCAAAATATCAGACAGTTAATGTTTTTGTCTATCGCTATACATTAACTGTAAATGGTAGTAGCTGCAATGCGGCATGTTTTATATTCTATAATTTTATGGTGAACAAAAAAAACATGAAACAAAAAAAACAGTGATTAATCAAACTTTATTTTATTGAACTAATTTTTTTGTTCTTTTTTGTGGTAAAAATCTAAGAAAAAAAAATTCCTGCTTGCAAACCAATCTCAATCACAGACAAGAAGAAGCAAGAAAGTTTACTTTTTTATATTTTAACCGAACCAACCCCTCAAAAACAACTTCATTTTTTATTTTAAAAAAGTGAGTCTTAATCATAGATAAAGTTGCTAAGTTTAAAGCACGCATATTTATATCAGGAGCTCTTAGGAAAGTCCAGGATGCCATTTGTGCAAGAAATCCAGCACACATTTTACCCCTACCTAACATCCCACAGCTAACCAATAGTGGTATTGTAACAAAAAGGAGCGACTGTGAAGAAAAGCAACTCGGCTATGACATTGTAAGAATGAAAAAAACACCGATGGAGATCAGTGGACGGAGGCATGTAGTGAGCAACGTCAACAACTTTCCTCAGTGGATAGCTGAGAACCTCCTAAATCCTTCAGAATAGCTCCAGAACATCACAAAGAGACGTTAATGTTTCTGTTATTAAGTAGCTGCAAAAGGCTGAGTGACTGAAAAATCAAAATAGGGATTGTTTTCAACAAAAATTGAGATGATATATTGATATTCCTCTCCACAAACTATAAACGTGTAGATGATTCACTCCAGGGTTTTACTGTTTTCATGACATGGGCAGCTTGCTTTCCCAGCATCTATTGTTGAAGGACTCTAATATTACTATTATGTGGAAAATTGCTTACTTCTACTGGCATGCGTAGATCTGCTAACTAGCTGCCAAACTCGCCCTTTTTCTCTGGCAAAACTTTTCAACTTTCTTGCTCTTCTCTTGAAAAGTAACCCTTAAATTTTTAGTATTCCTGAAATATTTTGAAATAGCTAATTATCCCAACTGCGTAAAAACAGTTTAAGGCAGACCCCTTCCTGTTCTCGGATAACTCAACTGGCCTGAGTCATGACCTCAGCCCAACAGAACATCTTCGTGGTGAATTAGAGTGGAGAATGTTGACAAGGGCTTCTCGGTGTCTGACCTCACAAATGCACTCCTGGATGAATGCACAAACGTTTCCATAAACACCGAAGAAGAAGTGGAGAAGAAGTGAGACAGCTAGGCCAACATGAAACTGGTTACTTTTTGTGTGTGTATGTAGCTTGGTGACAAAGTATTTTCACGCACTGCTGACCTCAGACGAGATCATACGGAGTCCAACTCAGCAATCTGTCTAGCAATTACATGATGAGTCGCTACACATCCAGTGTTATTATGCTGAATTACTGGCTCCAACTTACATTCAATACATGTTGTTGACAGAAAATATATGTTGACTAGATCTAGAAAGCAACAAACTCTTCCCTCAGTGAACACTACATTTTAAAAGTGGAGGTTAATGAATGTGGAAAGAAAACAGATGCAGCTATTCTCTAATTATAAATCCATTAACTAATACTCGGTAGTTTACAGACAGGGCCCTGCAATAGTATAAATCTCTTTGTTTAACAAGGAATGTCATTTTTGTAGGAAAAATTCAAAGAAATCTTAACAGTTATCAGGCTCCTCTCCTGTCGAACCAACTACCAGTTTTAGTCTGTAAGGCAGACACACTGTCTACTTTAAAGGCTTAAAACCTTCCTGTTTGATAAAGCGTAGAGTTAGAGTGACTCAGGTTATCCTGATCTATCTCTATAGTCAGGCTGCTATAGGTTTAGACTGCTGGAGGACATAGGGACCACTTTTCAACATTCTATCTGCTTTATTCTATCTCTATTCTCCCATTCTTCAGTATTTTTTAATTTAAACCTCTAACTTTATGCTCTCTCCTTTTTTTCCATCATAGTAGCTTCGTTTGGTCTGTTCCTGTATGGCTGTATGGCTCCATCCTGCAGAGAAATGTCAGCTGGACTGCTACCATCAACACCTTTGTTAATAGATTTTGTTGCTTGGCCTGTTTTTCATTGTTGTCTTGTTTCTCTTAGTGTGTCCAACTGGATGTGCTCTCTTTCATCCTCTGATATTGGAGCTGGCTTGGAGCTCGTCTGCTTTGCCGTCTCTTTCCTGGATGGGGCCTGTGGAGCTGGATGACAGTTACTTTTCATATTTATGCTTCTTTCTGTCTGTCTGCTTCTATCTCCTTGAACCCAGTCGGCCTCAGCAGATGGCCGCTCACACTGAGCCTGGTTTTGCTGGAGGCTTCTTCCTGTTAAAAGGGAGGTTTCCTCTCCACTGTCCCTACATGCATGCTTAGTGTGAGGGATTGCCATGGAGTCATGAGTCAAAGCAATCAGCTGGTTTTTCTTAGATAGAAAACTTCTAACTAATCTGACTGTGTGATCTGATTGCACCGTCTGTGTAAAGTGCCTTCAGATGACATGTGTTGTGAATTGGCGCTAAATAAATACATTGAATTACAATTATACAGAGTTCATGTAGTATAAATAGGGCTGTGTCAAAAAAACAAGATCTCCAACTCTGAAATTAGTCTTATATTAATTCCTGTACATCCATTAATTAAACACAAAGTCTACTTTTAAAAAATGCCTTTTTACTGTCCTTAAGGTGTATTCACACGAACCCAAAACTGCTTTTACTCGCCTTGATATTTACCTTGCCAGCTAAAGCGTTTCGCACGGAAGGGGAATTCGCCCGGCGGGTGAAAGCCTCTTATATCAGGGAGTCTGCTGATATTTGGTATCACCTCATCATGGCGAACATGGATTTACAAAGTGAACTGGCTTTGTTTTTTATTTTAAAAAAGCTTTCAGCATTCCAAGGTACACCAGATTCCCAGAGACGGAACCAGTAAGGGGAATACCACCACCAGCTCCAGAGTATACGTCTGGGATGGTTGTTTTCAGTGGTACTTCCGCCAATCGGTGACCCAGTTTGGAGCTCTGCTGTCCTGCATTGTGTGACGAATCACCCTGACATTAGATGGTTAGGCGAGACTTCATTTTGGAGCTCAGACAGGAGCAGCGGGAAAGCAGTGTGAGAAAACCAGCAGAGAAAAAAAAAACTGAACCGGGACCAGGGAGCCAGTCATGTCAGCCTCTGGAACTACCAGACGTCAGCTGGAAATCGGAGGATGCCCCCGTGGAATCAGCATACTAGAGCGGGGAGAGGAGGTAAAGCGGAAACCCAATGGGGAAACAGCACCAGTGGGGAGAGGCTACAGCTCGCTGAGGCTAGCTATAGAAGGTAACCGCGATGATCTAAAGCTACAAAGGAGCTCATTTTTCCAACTTAATTTCCCAGACCAGCCGGCAATCAAATATCACCAACTTTACCAAAATCATGCCATTCACCTCAGTGTATTAAAATTTTCATCTATACCCAGCCCTATCAATAGATACAGCTTAGACATTAGAAAACATTAAAGCTACATTTTTTAAACTACATTCACCAAATGTTAGAATGAACACCATAAATCGCCCTTAAAATACCATCCCTAAGATGAAACGTAAGGATGGTGATGGCTCCATCATGCTCCAGGGATTCTTTAGCAAAAACAAGGGTGACATTCAAAAATAATACAGGACAAAAACTGTTAGCGGCTACACATAGTTACAAAATAATGGATTAGATTAAAGCATATTCATGTGTTAGGAGGGTCTAGTCAAAGTTGGGAGCTTGTTCAATTCTGCAAAATAAGTGTTAAAATAACCTCTTCATTCATTCTGATTGGGGTTTGGCTATAAATAAAAGTTACAAGATGGCCTTTTCTTTCCACTTGAAAATTATACATTAGTTGTTGATCTATTCATGAATAAAAGAGGTAAAAGACTGACCTTGTAAAGATACAAAGTGTGATCAAAGATCAACATCAAAAGCGTGTTTTGAATACAAATAATACAAAGTAAGACTGGGATTTCTAATTAATCTTAAGAGCTGAAAAAAAGTGCTCTTTTGAAGTTTGTTCTGCACTGATGAAATCAGGTTGCTTATGATGGATTATTTATTATCTAAGACGGAGAGAGAGGGCAGCTTGTAAAGTGAGTTGGCTTAGCAAACACAGCTCTGGGTCAAAGTCTGAATGCAAAATCAGGAGAAAAGGCAAGCGAAGGGGAGCGGGATGAGAAACATGAGAGGGAGCAGCTTTTGTCTTCTCTCTTCCATGCAGCTCACATGACATTAAAGCCGGTCTTTTCAATACAAACACACGCATGTTTGCAGACAAACCCGCCTACAGTGAAACCTTGTCATTTCTTTATTTATCTTCATTTTTTTAGAGATGAGCATAGGTGGGATTTAGAGTCCAGCAGCCTTGTCTGCTGACAGTGACAAGGGGCAAAGGTCAGACCTGGGGAAAACACTGCAACTCAAACACTGTAGGAATTTTGAATATAAAAAAAACCCTGAAAACAAAAAAAGAGGTGAAATAGATCCATGGGATAAAAAGTACAGTTGCTGCCGAGTTGTAGAGAATCAAATGCATTGTGTTCTTCAGTCCTCATATTACAATCTAATCTGAGAACAAGAGACAACTTGCTCAGGCCTAATCCCCCCCTCTGCACATAAGATATTCATTCATAAAAATCACTCCACAGGGCAGGAGTGCTCAAGCATAGCTCCTCATTGACATCCATTGAAAATAAAGCTGCTAAATCGCTGCAAAAATAAAAGCACTTTGAAGGAAACACGAAGGATTTAGGGGTATAAATAGGATGCAATGTTTACAGAGCGCGATGCTGAAGCTGGGAAGGCACGTTCAAATCCTAGCAGGTGTGAAAGAGGAGCATCTCTTCAGAGGAGGGTCCTCTGCATCCTTACCTCAGGGCAACGCGCACCGAGCTCTCATCCGCTCCGCTGCTCATGGCGTCACCGAAACAGTCCACCTTAAAAATAGCTCCCTTTCCCTTATCGTCCTTTCTTTATCCTCTTAACAAGACGGCTTCGCCTCCCCCTCCCCCCTTCCTTTCACCAAAGCGCGTCGGTCTGCAGCCTCCACTGCGGCCGCTCTCATTCAGCCGGCCTTAAGGCTCATCTTTACGCAGCTGTATAGCCAAAGATCTGCTCCAAACATCTGATCGCACCGGACAGAAAGAGACCTGGTGGCGGTCAGCCCACCAGCGGCATCGTCTCTCAGCTTCTAGCCGCGCGTGGCGTGTGTGGAAGCGTGAAGTGTGGAAGTGCAAGGGGCCGCTTTGGCGTGTGGTTTCCACGAAGGCTGGAGACGTAACAAGACTCCTCCTCCTAAACTGTACCAATCCTGACTGGGCAAAACAACACTCAATAATAATGATAATAATATTAATAATAATAATAATAATAAGTAGGACTAAATCTACTAATAGTTACTTTGATAACAGTGCTTGTAGAACCGAAGCTGACCATTAAAACGCAATAATTGTCACAATTTAATACATATATTTTTAGTAAATATGTATAGATGCCATACTTTAGATAAAATGAAGTTACCTCAAACGAATCATTATTCCCTGTCTAAATATGATTTTATATTTAAATTTAAACTAGGAATTGTTTCTGTTCTTGGATTTTGTAAATGTTTGAACATTTAAATAATGATAATAATCCAAAAAGAATTTAAACAGCATTTAAAGATACATAAAGGTGTATTCTATACGCCATGATTTGTTTATTTATTATCTTTTGACCACTAAATAACACTCATCAAGTCGATAAACCCGACTGCTGAGCTATGCTGCCCTCTAGAGGTTTTATTGTGACACTGCGAGGTTAAAATAACCTGCGGTTTCACGTTTTGGACAATTTAAAGTCCATTGGCATAATAATATCAAGAGAACAGAGCAAAATTTGTTGGTCTAC
>JAUZNJ010028171.1:0-41735 GCA_034780135.1 Jordanella pulchra
TTTACAGTTTTGGTATAATTACTGCTCTAAGTGGGTTACTCTGTCAGCTAAAGGCATGTTTTAGCCTCTATACTTAACAATGAATTGATTACTAAATTAGTTGATAATCATTGCAATAATTGATTAATCATTATTATTCTCATCAATTGCTTAAGCCCTAGCCAAAACATTAACAGTGGATAGCAGACGGAGGAAGCGGCAATGATTGAGAGTCATATGACCTCAAGGCATCCGCTTGAACACATGCATGTCTCGTATCAGTCTATCTCTAGGAAGTACTGCATGCTTAATCTGAAGGACCTGAGTCAAAGAGAACAGAAAGTCCTTTAACCTTTTCCTAACGTAGGAAGGAAGATGTTAAGAAAAAAAGATGGAGACTGGCTGAGAAAACTTACTTAATGAGCCACTCATACTGCTCTTTTTCTTCTGAACAGCCAAAGTCTGTGGTCCACGCGTGGCCGATCGTGAATTTGTGGAACTTCAGCATATCCATGACGCCCACCTGAGCTACGGCACAGCCGAACAGCTCGGGCCGCTGGTTCACACAGGCAGCTGAGAGAGAACGCACTGCGTTAAAGACGTCATCAACCAAATGGATTGAAATTCTTTCAGTCTAGAGCAAACATACCAACAAGCAAGCCCCCATTAGAGCCTCCATTTATGGTCAGTTTGGAAGGTGACGTGTATCCCTCTTTGATGAGATACTCAGCTGCACACTGGAAGTCTGTGAAACAGTTCTGCTTGTTTGCAAGCATGCCAGCTGAGGAGGAAACCAAATGTATCACCATGATTTTAAATCTATACCAAAACACATGATCAAAGATGAGAGCAGCCAGGCCTCATGCTACCTACCTTTGTGCCAGGTCTCCCCATACTCCCCCCCTCCTCTAATGTTGGCGACAGCCAGAACGCCTCCAAGATGTCTAACGAAGATGAGTCGGGAGACGCTGTAACTCGGTGTGATGGAGATATTAAAGCCTCCGTAGCCATACAAAAAACCTGGATGGGAGCCATCCAACTTGATTCCTTTCTTGTGTACAATAAACATGGGTATCTGCGTACCGTCCTTAGAGGGATAGAAGATCTAATAAATAGAAGAAAAAAAAAAAGCTGTGAACAATGAAATGGTCGAGAACAAACATTTGAGGCTCAAGGTCACATTAAAGATCTCAACAAAGGTCTTAAACCTGATCTAGGCAACATTTTATGTAATTTTTATTAAAAAAATAAAAAGAGAAGTGATTTTTTTTTTCTTAATAGTGCTTTTTGATCTCTTACGTTAACATTTACCTTTACTAACTTTAATCACTTAAATGCATATTAGGGTTTAGAAAATGTCTTTTTCTGTTAACCTTGAACTTCTAATCTATGAACAATATAAACATTTAATAGTAAAGCCTTTGAAACAAAAAAAATGTAATATTTTATATGAATGGCAATTTTATTTGATGAGTTTGTGGCGAGCTGACCAGGTGTTTCATGGCAGTATTAACCCATTGCAATCAAATTTTTTTAAAGCAGAATTTTTTGTTGAAAACCAGCCTCTAAAAGCTCACAAGTTCCTGATGATAATCTTCATGCCTTGTTTTGCATTCACTCATCATTCTGAATTGCTCCTAATATACCGTGCCTCTTCTAAAGTGAGTATATAGATCACCACAGGAATGCACGGCAGAGGGGCTGATGGGAAAACAGAGGATATCTCAGATATCGTGCATTTATATCGTTTTTCCCTAAAAAACATGTTAGTATTACAACAAAAACGTTTTAGAATTATAGGTTTCATTAGATGACATCAAGCTACATTAAAAATGAAATCTGATTAATAAAGATGTATGTGAATTGGAGATGTCAGATTGATGCCTCTTAAATTACTTCGGTCCTTATTTGAAAATGTTTTATTTGTGTTCAATTCCTAAAAGGTAACCTAACAAAACAAAAATAAAGGATTTGTGATTGAATACCTCACTATAAGACATACCTACAAAAGGCTCTGGATGGAAAAGTTAAAAATATATGAGTTGAATCAGGAAAAAAGTTTTTTTTTTTTTAGCATTTTTAAAGCATTCATTCATAAATCGAATGATACACTTTTCAAAATAATAGTTAGAAATTGAAATGTGGATATTTAATATATAATCAGATCCAAATAAATGGAAGCTTGCAAAAATTGTTTTACCTGAGTTGTTTGGTAGTCTGCAGGGTTGAAGCCTTTGACGGTGACCTCTCTGAAGACGTGAGGCTGCAGTGGCTCCTTGGTTAGGTCACAGTGGTAAATGATAGCTGGAAAAAAAGGGAGAGAAGTAACATTTAACGTTTGTTCAAAATAACCTGGAAAGCAGGACAATTTTATGGGTTTAAAAGAAGGAAGGAAGAGAAGGTTGAATTATTTAGATGGACATTTTCTCATTTTCTTTATGTATCACAGCTTATCATAAAAATACAAAAATAGACTTTTGTTTTTTCCGGAGAGCAGAGATGAATCAAGCAGAGTGTTAATATGAAGCGGTCTCGGGTAAATTGAAAATTACTTTCTTTGCTGACGTGTTCCTATTGATGCAATCAACTCAATAATAGCCACTGTCCATGGTGCTGAATGCACAAATCCCAGAGTTTTCAAGCTAGAAATTTCAACAATCAAGTATTTTTTCACTAATGTAAAATTAGCTGTTTTAATTAATCAAATACAACATATATTTTTCTAAAATGAAAGCAAAGGAGTATAACCCAAATCAGCACATTGATTAAGTAGTAAAAAACATACTTGTGTAATTGGAGTAGAAAGTTTAGTCACTTTTTACAAGCGCCACATGATTACAACATAATCCCTCTTAATATTTAGCCAACTGGCTTCCACAACGGAGAGCCTATTAATAATGCAACATGGAAGGATGTTGTACCTGGTGATAAAAAGGAGGTAAAATAATAGAAGATCTCAGAATCTCTCTTCCTTCCTGTAAAGCCCACTATAGAGCCCACATCAAGAGGGAAGGTTCTCAGCTCCTCTCCTGAGCTCAGACGATACATCTTCAACACATTCTTCACGTCGTGGAGGAAACACACAAACAGAAAGCTGGAGTATGTGCAGGTGGCAAATACTGCGGGAGACACATCAGAGAACAAACTTACAAAGATAAACTATTAACATTACAGTTTGACAAAGGTATTTAGGCCACATTTGTCAATCAGAAGCTTCAATGCATTATAGTGGCTTCATATGAGATAGATCAACTCAAAGTAGTGCATAATTGTAACGTGAAAGGAAATAACAGGAATGAAGCCAAGGAGGTTGAAGCAGGTTTAGCCTATAGAAAGAAATACCCCAAGCTTATCAAATCTGACTGAGCTTGAGGTACTTACTGTGGCAGAGGATGGGAAAAGGTGACTAACTGCAAAACTGACAGAAAAATAACTTTAAAGGATATGCAGCTGAAATGTAGCTGAAGGTTAGTATTTAATGCCACTGTGTGGCAGTAAATCAGGGAAGCTGTTACACTTTTTAAATCTTTATTCATTCTTATGAGCATAATGTTGAGCTGGTCTTTAACTTAAATCCTATTAAATTCACTAACTTTGTGATCCAGGCCCAAACTGTAGAGATGATAGTATTTCAAAGGCTCACCAATGACATCTTTGTCATGTTGGGGGATCAGTTCCTTCCAGTTGCTCTGATCAGGGGAGGCAAAGTCAATGTTGATGAGTCTGTAACGTGGGGCGTCTAAGTTGGTCTTAAAGGTAAACAATGTTCCCTCGTTGGTGACGTATTCGTACTCAGCGTCAAAGTTATCAATTAACTTTATCCATGGCAGAAGTCCTAAACAGACAAAGGTTTTTTTAAAGTTCTGTACAACATTAAATAAACTAAAGTTTTCATGAGATTTTAAAACAAAATGTGCAAAAGGTTGTCATCTCAGAGTTATTTGCATTTTAGAAACATAAGATTAACTTTTAAAAAAAAAGTTAAGTCAAGTAATAAATTTGATAATAAAGTTTTTGACAAAAAAAGAAATGGATACAACTTTGATTAAAATAACATGTATAAATAAAAATAATAAATACCAATTATGCCTTGCGGAGTCGTCTGCAGGTCACAATACCAAAGCCTATTGACTGGATCACAGCCTTCTCTGATTGACAGCAACACATAGCGCCCATCATCTGATACCTGCAAAGATTCTCCAATCACTTAACACCACCTTAACCATCAATTTTCACCTTTTAGTCTGCAGAGGAAGTGTCCTCTCTTTTCTGTTGAAAGGATAAAGGAGATTAGACTGGAGGCCTACCTCAGCCCCACACATCCATTTGGGGTGGTCAGGAAATTCAGCACACAGCACATCCTCAGACTGCAGAGTCCCCAGGATGTGATAGTAAAGCTTCTGATGCAGGTTTGTCGAGGTCTCAGTGCCTGGAACGTACAATGCCACATTATTAAAAATAGATATATCAGAGTACATTCCTACTAAATTATTTGAAACCTCAATTTTTCAAGCATCTACTGAAGACATGTATATTTATGACTCCATATCACTACTAATTTTCATCTTACCGTCACTTTTCCCTTCCTGATCAGGGTAGGAATTGTAAAAAAGTCCCTTCCCATCATGAGTCCAGGACATGCAGCTAAACTTGACTCTCTCCAGGCGGTCCTCCAGCGTCACGGCGCCCTCCACTCGCAAAAAATGGATTTCTACCCAGTCAGACCCACTGGCACTGGTGCCGTATGCCAGGTACTCTCCATCCTCAGAAAAGGCATAGCCTTGATAGTATCAGAGGAGAGCGTCGAGAAGTTAAGTAGGCAGGTAATTTCAAACGCTAAATATGTATGAAATTGTAAATCAAAATGATATTTATTAACAAAACATAAAATCAAGGAGGATATTTTCCCACTATATACCTCGAAGAGCGACTGTCCCATCTTCAGAAAATGTGTTTGGATCCAAGAACACAGTGGGTTCAGCGTCTAAACTCTCCTGCACATACATCACGCTCTGGTTCTGTAGACCCGTGTTGTAAAAGTGAAAGTACCTACAAAAAAAAAGGATAGAAAAAGTCTTATGGGAGTTTTCACATCAGAGCATAGATTTAATCATCTTGTTACATGACATCACAGTTCACCTCACCTGTTTCCCCTCTTAAACGGGCAGCTATACTTTGGATAGTCATACAGCTCAGTCATGCGCTCCTTGAAGAGATCCCGAACCTCACACTGTTCTAAAAATGGCAACGTAAGCTGGTTCTGAGCATTGACAAAGGCCTGGTGAAAGGGGGAACAAAAACTCCCAGGTGACTTAGAGAAACGTACATTTATTTATTTATTACTATCATTTTTTTTTAATAGGGATGCTACATTTTTTTTATTTTTTTTCCATCAAGAGCACGGATGCTGCAAGAAATGCTTATTGTAAGAAGGTTAATAGGCATGTATGGAACAATCCTTTCTTGTTTAGCCATCTTTTATATTACTTTATATCAATACAAACTGCTTTTATTTATTCCAGTAGTTACCATTCGATGCATTTTTATTTAACTATTCTTTTTGCAGGCTGATAGAAAGCATGCCAAAAATATGCATCTTACTATTATCAGGCTACAGTTTAAAAGCGGTTTCAGTTCTGTGATAAATTGCAATCAATGTAAAATATCTTTTAATTTCAAGTGTTTGTCATGACAGAAAATCTTTAAAGCAATTTATTCTGTGAAAGTATCATCTGTATTTCCATATATAGTTCTTTGTGCTTGTGATCTATCTTGGCACCAGGACAAGGCTCTACCTGAGTCTTCTCACTATCTGGATCCTCCAGCCAGCTGTATGGATCCGGTACTTTGCAGCCATGGTAGTCATCCACCTAAAACCAGTTCAAAATAATATTAATAATAAAAATACCATCTATTAAGTGTGGCGAAGCCAATTCAGAAGCTGGGGTAACACTGTGTCCAGCGATCAGCTACTGATCTTAGCTTGTGTAAGTAAAGGTAGAAGTTGTGCACTTTATGATTAGCGTTAATTTGATTTGTCAACCTAAAAGCCTGGCTTAAAAAAAAGCTAAGCTAACTAGCATGCTAACAAAGCAAACGCTCATTGAAATGAATGAACCCCGTCAGTGAAATAGCTAGCTCAGCTAATCAGCTAGCGAGTCCCCTTTACTTACAACTGCCTCGTCGCGGTAAGCTTGGGGATACTGAAAAGCCATGTTGGAGGTAAGATTATGAGAATGGCGCAGCACAGAAAACTTGCACAGTGAATGTAACAAAGGCTTTGTAATGACTTTGCGAAACCTGTGAATCATTCACTCGTAGCGTTCACGCTTTTGTGAGAGGAGACGCTCCCCGTTTACACACAGTCAACGAGCTGCTCGGCCGGGTTGCTGTCCTGTCATGTTTAAATTCAGATCGCCCTCTTGCGGCAAAAAACGGCACAGCAACTTCTTAAAAAAACAAAACAAAAAAAACAAAAACAATGGGCTTTAGATAATTGAAGTTTTACTCTCTTAATTCAATTATTTATAAAATGTTACACATGTTACACAATGTTACACATGAGTATTGCAAGGATTGGAATATATCTGTTTTAAACCATAAAGACCAGACTCCATGGCTGTAAGAAAGAGCTTGATCCTAACTGTACTATGTTGAACAAGTTGTGATAACAATTCAATTAAACTGTTCACCTCCTGGGTAACTTGGTGTTTAATTCGTGTGCAATGATGGTATGAAACAGAACATAGAGCTCTATGAATTGAGCCAAAATGTAAAACTTTTAATTGAACCTACCCACCAGCCTATGCACCTAGCAGTGGTGTTTAATAGAGTTACCTCTTAATTACTACTGTAGCTTTACCCAACTTGTATGATTAAAAAAAACACAACACTGCCACCAATAGGTTTTAATATGCAGAAACATATTCTCAGTCAGCCTATTTGTGTGGTGTAAAGAATACAAGAAAAAACGATGATCCATGAGATCTCTGCCTAAATGAGTAGCATAAGCTCCTGTTCATTGAAAGTTCTGGTTTTTCAGCTTTCACTGACAGGAGATCATTGTAATACTCTATCAAAAGAACTGAGGAACATTACATCCTAGATAGTAACTGTCTGGTAAGGCAGCATTTGGCAACTAACTGAGCCTTTGATCATTTATGGATTAATAACTGTTACATACAGTTTTTATAATTTAAAAAGCCTGTAATCTATAATTTTAATCTTGTTCCATATTATCAAGCTGTTAGGGTCTGTAGATGGATAATCGTGCCTAAATCTGACACATTTACATTTTGGACCGAGGTGCTGTGATGCAGTTTGCATTCTCCCTTTAAAACTTGTAGTAATAACAACAATAACAATAATAATAATAATACCAGATTAGCCCTCTTAACATTTCCAACTACTGACAACTATTTATTATACACATAATATCCACATAATATTTTAGTATTTCCCTGTAGATCTTGTGAATCAGATTTGAAGCGGAACTTATTCATCTTTAATATATGAAATTGGAAATTTTGAAATTTTAATTACTTCCCTAATGAAGCATTGGACAAGTTAGAACAGTCTTATTAAAACAGGTCTGTCAACACCAGAGATTGACACCTAATTTGATTACAAACAGATTAAAGGTTTGATTTATCAAAACTTGGCTGTAAGCCATATTTTATGTATTAAAAGCTGAAAAGAATGAGACAATTTCTTTGGTATTTATTTCTCTCCAGCAATCAGTTAGTAAAGCCGCCTTAGGACCGGTGACTCAGAGAAACCAAACAAACTGGATCGTAATCTATTAGCGTTTATAGGTACTGGCCGATACATGTATGCACTGGCTAATTCATTAGCACTGTGGTTCCTTGAAAAAAACCCTATTGGTCGATATTTACTGGGGACTATAACCGAACTTTTAACTCCCCAAGTAAGAAGAAAAGAAACTATTTACAAATTTGTCGGATTTTCTAAGGAGGTCATTTTGAATAAAATTGCCTTCCATTATAACAACTTGTCTTAATGTCCTAACATCACAATTTCATTTAAAAACCGTAATGATTAAATAAACAGAAGTTAAAAATGAAAACTGACATTAGGAAAAAAATAATCCTACGGATGGGACAATGGACATGGAGCCTTTATAGGATTTAAAGTTTCAAAATGTAAGAGGATGGTTGTGAATAAGGATGTTGAAAGGTCAGCTGACTCCACCAAGAGTCTCCATCACTGTTCTTATCTGTCTGACAGTGCAGGAGAGAGGTCAGCCCCTCACTCCTCTTTCTTTCTGCTCATTATTCACTCCTCCCTTCCTTCCCCCACTTCTCGCTTAATCAATCAGTGCTGATTTGGCCGTCATTATCTCTGGCAGCTTCTCTTACACAATAAACGATAGAAGAGGATGAGCTTCGCGGAGATAGCATCTTTGAGAATGTAAAAGGATCAGCGCAACTGTTAGATTTATTTATCTGCATGTATAATTGTAAATAAAAACTTTATTGGGATGTCATGTTACAATGGGAATCCTGTTGCTTGTTCTGAGGAATCCTTTTTTACCGTTTGTCACTTAGGAAAAACGCGGATGAGATCCTATATTAAAGAAAAACTGTACAACAGTGTTTCCGCCAACACAAACACATTGTTTGAATGCTGTCAGTCAGTCATTCAGATGTTTTCTTTGGAATTCCAGACTGCTGTTACTTTCACATTCAGGCTCGGAGCGCGTCAGATCTTTCACGCCCTTTAGGCAGTTGCAATATTAAGCGAAGTTCAGAGGAAGAGATGAACAGATTCCAAGAGGCGGCTAATACTTCCTTGTGTTTGCGTAATAAAAGCAGAGCAAAAGAATATCTCAAAATGAATCATCTACATTTTTTTCATTAGAAACAATTATTGAATTCAATGCATTATAGTGACATAGGCAAACTGAAATGAAGAAAGACAGTTTAGGTACAAATGTTTTCCCCCTTTTCTCTTCCTTGTCATCTCTAGAAACACATTTCTAAATGCAAGTGGAGACTCTTTTTTCGTTTTGCATGTGTAAAGGGCCTCTGTTTTCCTTCACAATCTGAAAACAGATAAGACTGATTGAAAATCTAAAATGGTCTTTTTATTCTCAAAGATTTGTGAGTTCATGCACTTGTATATTTGACACAAAGCTTAACTGCGCTGGAGGTGTTCATGCGTGAATTACACCTCCTTTTCCCTTTGTTTTCCCCCCATTGTCCAGGGTCACCGGTGATCCGTCCCCCCCATAGTCGGAAGCACCTGTCTCCGTTGCAGCAGGCAAAGAAGGATGACCACCTGTTGTGTTTCACTGCGGAGGGTTACTACAAGGTTATTCCATTCAAAAATCTCCCTGACCTCTTTCTGACAGACTGCTGTGTGAAGTTGCTGATGCTTTGGAGCTGTTTAAACATTAATCCAGAGAGGAAGCTCCTGATTCCTTTGAGTGATTGAACAAACTCTTAAATCATCTCACTCAATACACTTGTCTGACGCTGCAAGATGAGCTGATATGAAGTATTGATCAATTAACCAGCTCATCAACAGGTTTACACGAGTTCTTTCTCATTAGCTGCCACTCATTTGCACACTTTGAGAGATCCTATTTCTAGGTGAAACTGGTGATGTTCCAGTTTTTCTTTTCCTCTGATATGAATTAACCAGTTTTGTTGCTGCTTGACATATCTTTTTACAAATAACACTTGAGATGTGCAGGGCATCCGTTTGATGCTTTTTCAGAAGCATGTTTTGCTGCAGTTAAAGCCTCAGGGTTTAGTCTCTCACTACTTTTTGAATTGACATGTATGCATAATAAAAAAAAGGTTGTTTTTTTTTCTCTTCTAACCAGTTCCCTTTCCACCCACCCCCCATATGCTTATCATAAATTGCAAATGGGAGCTGTCATAGCCTTCTTCAAAGAAGGACTTTCTTCCTGCTTCTCCTCCATAACAGTCACATTCAAGCATTGCATGGCTGTAATTATGGTGTTGACAGATTGTCTCACCTGAGATTTGTATCTATGTGGCTCCCCCGGAGTTAACATTGGCCTCTTGGTCACTTCCCTGATCACTGCTGTCATTGCCTGGCCCGTCAGGTGAACACCCTTGTTTCTGGGATAACAGGGCTTAGTTCTCTGTTAGATGTTTTAGGAGAACAGCATTGTTTTATTACTCAACTTTTCTTTAAACTTCTCAACATCTTCACCCCTAACCTGCCAGCTACAAACCGCTGAGGTATTTAGAAGACATGATAAAATAACAAACAGGCAGATAATGTGTACTGATAAGGGACTTCTGACAGCAGGTGGTTTTTCTGGTATTATTGAACAGTATCATAGTGAAGGGATTTAAAAAAGAATGCACGTTACACTTTGAAGGTGTGTTTTTGTGTGGTGTTCAAAAACAAAAATTGTATTAATTCCTGTTCAAGATTATTTACTGCTCCTTGAAGCAAAATTCCAACTAAAATACAACTATAATGTTGCCGTCAGTGCATGAACATGGAGTCTGCAGGAGCCACAGCCATTTGGTCGCAGTCTCAGGGATGTGAACGCGACAAAACAAGCAATAATAGGGATGCTTTTAAATGCAGAGATGACAGGGGATTGTTTCCTGCCTGGCTGTCATTAGCCAGGACCTGAATAACAGTGTCGCAGAGGGTCGGTCCAACCTGAAAAAAAAGGCTCCCCAGACTAAAGGATGTTATTGGAGATCCAGGATGATTACAGCCCCCTTCACAGGATGGATATAGTTGCCTCACAGATGATAGGAAATGCTAAATCTGTTTTGTCTGTGCCATCTGCTAAAATACCAAGAACAAGACTCAGTGTTTGGCTTTAGAAAATGTGACCATTTGAGATGTATGAACAGATCCAGTGTTGTCATCTCTGGATAACATCGATGAAACAGCAAATGAGGTTCTGTCTGTACCTATTAAAACGCACATTCCTGATTTTATTTGGCAGGAAAACACATTTAAGAGACACAATAAGGTGAAGTCAGACGGCCCTGAGGAGGATAGAAGTTCACCATTGTATGCACCGATCATGTTGAAAAGGAAAAGAGAGCACTCAGGTTACTCAAAGCCAGGTTGCTGAAAGAGCTGAGAATAAAAGGACAGTTACAAAAAAACCTTCAGGTGTTGAGCGCCTTTGATTGCTCGTGCATGCACTTTGGTCATATTTACACCACCAAAAGTAACCCAGATGAAAAGAAAAACTCATCGTCACTTTCTGGAAATAGATTCTTATCTATTACTTAAGAGCAGTTTGTTTTTCTCCTTGTCAAACTTGTTTGTTCACTCTTTTCCAATTACAGTGAAGCATAAACCCTTCCCAGAGCTACATTCACATAATAAGACACACATAGAACTGGCTTTCTTGCCCTTATTGCAAGAACATGATAGGTGGGACAAGAAAGTCGAGTTGAAAACCAACAAAAGTGTTCATCATCACTGAGGTAACATCAGCAGAGATCCAAGAAGTGCTGTAGAAATGATCCCGGACATGCCTGTTTTCCCATATCATTACACAAGCCCCTAACCACCAGCAAGTGGCCATCATCTCCTCTGTCTTTGAACCTGACCAGCTTTGCTTTTTTTGGTCTGTCAAAGAAAGAAAGGGAGGAGCGATCAGACAGAGAAATTAATATATAGCTTGCGTGCAGACAGATATGACCTTTTTAAAATCTAAAACAAATACATGGCTCCTTCCCCTGTAATTTTGTAGTTGACACCGGGGCTCGGAAACCCTGGTAATGACTGAGGCAGGTAAGGCTGAAGACAGGTGGAGGACGGAGCCGTCTGACTGGTCCTATGAAAAAGACAATACGTGTGTGTGTGTGTGAGTGTGTGTGTGAGAGGACTTCTGCGACACAGATGCAGACTTAGATGAACTGACAGACAAAGTGGCACCTGGCGATGTCACAGATGTCATTGAATGGTGGTAAATTCCTCCTTTTATGATAGGCAACACTCCCGCGCTTTTACTCAAACAGGTGCTTTGCAGTGGTTCTTTTACAAGCTTTGAGCTGATGAATGCAGAAAGAATTCAGTCATCGTGCAAGATGAGCTCATTTTATCAGTAGGAGTACGTGTATAGGCCAAGGGTTTACAGTAATTCTGCAAATTAAACAAAATGGTGGACTACACAGCAGCTGCAAAGCTATGGACCAAAAATAGCTTAAGTAGGGAACCAGTTAGTACATAAATATGCTTGCTGTTTTTATCTCATATAAGAAATATGAAAACAAGCAGGACATCAAAATGTATCAAATTCAGCGAAAATAAGTGGCTTGTTGGCCTGAGATTTGGGAACTGCTCCCATTCAGAGCAACATCAGCTGGTTATCCTATGAATAAACCATGTAGTAGACAACATACATACACGTGCATCAGGCCAAGTATGGCACATAGCCAAAGAAGAAGGAGACAAATGCAACAGAATCAGGAGGAAAATGATGCTTTTTTGTTCTGGCAAATTTTCAAAACAAACTGATTTCTGTGATTTTCTAGCTATGATAACTGCTAATATATTTTAGACTTTAAAAGTATAGAGATATGTTTTCCATTCTTTTTTTATCTTTTTCCTAAGAATGATGAAATATAACGTTCCTACATGCAGTACAGAAGTACAACACAGTGGTGGGTATTATTTGTGTTTTTGTTGAACTAAACAACGATTTAAAGGTGAGCTGTTGAGATTTAATGGACAGAGATGAGGAAGCTAAGAGGAAAAATATAAGCTGAGGCTTTTGAACAAATAAATACAGGGATCTCTCTACCTCTAAATTTCAATAAGTAACATTAGATTCACCCAAATCACAACAAAGTGCTTTCAAAAACGTTTCACATTTTATTACCTGGACCTACAGGCTTGAATTTGCATCAAACTCCCTCTACTCTGATGCCTTTAAATAAGATCCGATCCATTCAAAAGCTTTTCAAAGTCATTTTATTAGCAGAAATAGATAATTTATTCTAATTATAAATTAAACTGTTTTGAAGCTCTCTAAAGTTTGTTAGAAAACTTTGGGGATCAAACAGCTGAACAAGGAATGGAGCAGACAGGTCAGAGATAAAGTTTAAAGAAGGGTAAGTTTGTAAAAAAAAACAACAAAAACCAATTCCTATTCTTTGAACATCTCAGATAGTTTTGTTTAAGCAACCCCAAAAAGGGAAAATGGCATAATTGTAAGCCTGTTAAGACATGACTTTCCAGTAAGCTAACAGCCTGGGAAAGAGGAGCGGTAATCCGGTATGTCCATAGTAACCGGTGGAGCTGCAGAGATCCCCAGCTCCACAGTGGGAGGACCACTATCAGTTGTCCACTCCACTCTTTCTGAACTAAGGAGTGGCAAGAAAAAAATAATATTGTAGCAAAAAAAAAAACAAATAAAAAAAACCCCAAAAAACAATGGAAGAAGAAAACCATAAAAACTCCCAGTTAAAGTTTGTCATAATACATGAACAAACATAAGAATAAGACCTCTGGTCTGATCAGACCAATATAATGTTTGATGATATTTTATGATTGTACAAGACTTTGCCCAACTTTTATTTTAAAATCTTTATTATAATATGTTTACTTAGCCAAACTGAATTTTCTGTCTTTGTGTAGGTTGACCTTCCAACAAGATAACAAGTAAAAAAAGTCCAGCAGGAGCTACAGTAAAATAGTCAGAGATACACATATTCATGTGTATTTTCAGAGCTTGTCTTTATCCAGCTGATGCAATTTGATCTGCCATGCAAAACAGAATGAGCAAATGTTTCTCTCGATGTGCAAAGCTTGAAGTCACATACCCCAGAGCCTTTACTGCTGTGGGTTTAACTGCAGTGCACAATAGTTCTCCAAATCATTAACATAGAGGGGACTGAATTTTTATTTAGAAAATTATTTTGAAAATTATGCATCTATTTTTTGTTTTTACTCAAGATTTATTTTTCTACTACCAGTTCTTAGCATAACTCATGCACGCTGAGTTAAATACTGTAAAAATTGTAGTTTTTGCATCACCCTTATACGTAATAAAAAATTAAAGAGGTGGTTATAATTTTTTAGATACCACAACTAGTATCTAAAGCAATCAATGAAAAAAAAAAACAAAAAAACAAATAAAACCTGGTAAACCTTTTTCAGAAAACCAAGGAGGCTTATTCATAAAGTTATTTTTTTTTATTAAAGTCATCTCACGACTATATAGTTGAGCAGAAAAGCGAAAATGCAAATAAAATATAGGTCAATTTTTCTTGAATTAATTAAATTTTTCTTTCAGTTGGAAAGGTAAATTGGATAGTTTGCAATGGAATCAGATTATTTATGTTTAAAATAAGAAAAAAAAAAAAAACTCAGAGGAAGTCCAAACAATGTGAGGAGCATTTGTGCAGTCATGCGTGGGTGGGTTCACACATCTGCCTTTGCCGTAACCCTAAGTTGGGGGGGCGGGTTTGGACCATAATTTCATTTACCAAAACTGAAGTGAGATCACTGCTGGATGGTTGTTACATTCAATATGAGAATCATGTATTGAGTCATTTAAACAAACTAAACACATTAAATCAAACATATTTTAAAAATATCAGATCATTTTATTCCGCATGGTTGACAAAAAACCGGGGCTACACATCAGGAAAGTAACTTAATGGTCAAATGCTTTAGAATCAGAATCAGAAATACTTTAATAATCCCAGAGGGAAATTACTTGGCCCCAGATTTAGAATTTATCATTATATTGAATACAGAGAAATTGATCTTTTTTTAAAATCCATGTTCACAGCATGGATTCAACATGTAAGTTCCTCCTTTAATTTATAAAATAAAAACATAGCTAAAGCTAGAAAAGCACTCGGAGACTGCAGACCTTCGCCAAGAACAGACAAACAAACAAACACACGAACAAAATCGACTAAAAACATAACCTCCTTGGCGGCGCTTATGAAATAAGATAAAACATTAACTCTGTAGTTCAAGTAGTTCTTTTACTTTTGCATTCATGATTGTAAAATAACACTTCTTATCATCTTTGACACAGAAAACATGGCTGTGGGGATGCTGTTTGTTAGTAAGGACAGAGAAGCTGGAAAGAGTTCATATGGATGGTACAGATGGATGCAGATGAATACAGAGCAATCCTGGAAGACAGTATTTACCCTTTTTAATCACTTGAGACTGGATGGGATGCTCTTCTTCCAGCCAGGTAATGACTCTGACCATACAGCCATAGCTACAATGGAATGGTTTGGCAAAAAAAAAAGAAAAAGAAAAAGAAAAATCCATGTTTGAGGATTATAGACATCTTTAGAGATGCCTATAATATATCCAATCCAAACTCAGACCAAAATCTAATTAGTCCTTTTTTGTAAGACTTTAAAATCAGTGTTCTCAGATGTTCCCAATCTAATATAGAAAGAACCATAGTGTCTAGATATGCAAGGCTGATTAAGCATATCCCAGAAGACTTGAAGTGAAGTGACTGTAACAATGATTACATCTAATATATACATTACTGCATTACATTGCTGTGGTATATACAATTCCAAAAATTACAGTATAGGGTATTATTGTCATAAAAGGTAGAAAAGGTGTTCAAAAGTACAGTGACATGCTTAGAAACATGTCCTATTCTGTGATATCAGTGCTGCTCATCACCTTACATTGAAAGGTCTGCAATAGGCATCTTTATCTAGATTCTCGTGATCTCTGTGGGTGGTTTTCCCAGGTTCCAAAAAACACATCTGTGTTGAGGCATAGCAGCATTCCTCATAGCCCTGAAACCCTGATAATAACTCCCAGCCTGTCAACAAGGGATCATCCGGCAATTCAGTGAGATGGTCGCTGAACTTGGTGGGTGGTGTCTGAGGTACAGCGCTGACATTTATTCATATCCACACCTGAAGTGGATATGACAACAGCTAGAAAAAAAAGAGGTTAGGATTAGCCTAGGCACATCGCATTAATCGGATTCAAATGTGATTCACTTTCTTTCTGTCATGTCAGTCATGTTTATCTTATCTTAATTAAACTATTATCAGGAAAATTTGTGTCGCAGCTTGTGGGTCTAAATCCCAAGCTCTGAGGAATGTAAGGTAAAGAAACATAACTAAAACATGAAGCATGGCATTCTATTAACAGTACAAGGATGTATGGCGACTGAAATGTTTCAACTAGTTAACTATGAAAGAAATTCAAATTCAAGAAGAATGAAACACAGAAGTAAAGCCAGCTGTATTTAACATGGGTTATAAAACACGCAAAGATAAAGATCTCTGTCCCCAGAGGTGGACAGGAGGTGAAAAGGAAGGAGTGGTTGCCTTTAGTCCTGTTACGAGAAATGACCTGAGGCAGGTACAGGTCAGAGCTTGGAAATTACAGAGCTACTGCTAGCTGTGCTGTTTATAGAGGGCAGGAAAGAAACTTTTGGTTTGTGTAGAAGCTGGTTTCTGTGTTCAAGTGCCACACATTCACTGCTGACTAACTTTTCTCTCCGTGTTTTTTTTTTAGTATTGCTCCTGCAAGAGTCAAATTTGAAACCAATTCAGTCTTATTTGATAAAGACAGAAATAACAGAGGAGCAGTGTTGTTTAATAAAGTAATAAAATCAAGTTGATGTGTAAAATTCACCTCTATCTTTTTATTTAGCATCAAATTTGTGAGTGAATATTTCAGCTCTCAACCAACACGTACACCTACAGAACTTACTTTTTTTGTGAAGAAATGCTATTCTTAGTCTTGTTGAAAGGTTAGTGCATCAGTTATGTCAGATGAAGAAATAGAACCAATAAAAACACTTCAGCTGGTTTTCCTAACCAGTTTGACAGTATTGTCTCTGTAAAGTGCCTTGAGATGACATGTGTTGTAAATTGGTACTATATAAATTAACTGAATTGAATTAAATGGAATATAGTCTCTCCACTAGGGTTTAGATCCATCTAACTATTTCCTACCAGTGAGAAGTGCCAGGAAACAACAAAATAGAGCCACCTGAAGCTTTTGGTGGAAAGAATAGGTGGTTCTGCCATCAGGATGATCCAAGCCCCCAATACTTTCAGGATAACCTTGACTTACAGAATCTTTCGACATAGCAGTGATTATATTAAAAAACTGTAACCAGGATAAAGTAAGCTAGAAGAGGACTAAGACATTTCTTGCAAACATACAATGTAGGGAGGATGGTAGGGCGATGGATTCCTTTCTTAGCAATGCCTCATACTGAAGGACAGAAGCAACGAATGGCCTCCTGAGGTTGACAATAGTTCCTAACACCAGTCAATTAATCAATCATGTAAAATGTTTTTTTCTCAGACCAAACATTACAATCAAACTGAAATTTTAGAGCAAGCAACTTCAAGGAAAACCTAAATCAAATGGATTATGTTCATAAAAAATAACTAGTACTCTCACTGGAGGCAGTGGGTGAAACCATAATGGTTTAGGAGGACCACACACTTCTGCATAAAGAAGTATTGGACTTTACCACACATCACTGCAGGCTACAGGTCTAACATTAAATTAGAGGACAAACCACCAATAAACTTGTATTTTTGATAAACAAGAATGCATTCAGCATTTCCTTCTAATGTTCTATGTAACTTGTTTTCATTCCTCCTTTGGTCTACTCAACATCCCGTCATCCTAAGAATGCAGCTTCAGATATCATGCAAACAAAACTTGCTTTCAACTAATCGTGCCCACCATTGAAGGCATCCACCCTCATTTGACCAAATGACTCTTCAGGGCCTCTGTATGACTTTAACTAAAACAGTCCGTGTTGTCATATGTGAGTTACCTACACAAGCCCTTAAAGTAATAAATGGAGTGGGGATAAGGTTCAGATAAAGAGGTATTAGAGAGGAAGAGGAGGAGGAGGGGCGAAGAGGAGTGTTGAATAGAAGGTGATGAATGAAATGGCTAAAGGGGAATAGAGAGAACCAAACAGTGAGGGAGAAGTGGATTTTAAATTACATGGTCGCTCTTGTCAGCAACCATAATTAGTAGTTTGGTCAGGTGTGGTGAATGGGACAGGAAGCCTGAAAGGAAGGACAAAACGGTGTGAAAACAAAGACGTGTGTGTGTGAGGAACAGAATCCTGTGATATGAATGTTTCTACAGGGGAGAAAGTAAATGGGAATAATGCATATGGTGAGGGAACTCAAGACAGGAAAAGAGGAAACAGACTGTCAGTTTGTTACTGTATGTCGCGTGTCAAGCACGTGGATGACAGGTCGGAGAATTTCAGAGAATTCCTGGGGTGGCTGGCTGCCAACCAGAACTGGGCGGGAAGACACTATAGTTGAAAGTCAGGTTACAGATGAGCAAAAACGACAGATTAAAACACATACAGTCTGTAGTCAACAGGCAACTATCATCATTTGTCCTGGATAAGGGAGAATCTACACCAATACAATGTTGGTTCACCCTTTCCAACTAAAACACCAGCAGCCCTTCTCATTAGGCTATTTGTGAGGTTTAGAATTGTCTCCGTAGGAATCTTTGACCATTCCTCCAGAAGATTATTTATGGTATCTGACACTCATGCAAGGGTTAATTGCCTTGACTACCTTGTAATGTATAAGCATAAAGAGTTTTTTTTTTTCCACGGGAATTAAGGGTCCTCAACCAGCATCTGCAAAATAGCTTCACACAATAATCCCAGGTGCATCGAACTTTGCATTTCAGTTAGGTCTAAGCAGTTCTTCTGGCAATTGCTAAACCAAAGCTCATCCATGTCCCTGGAAAGAGAAACTTAAAGTATTACTTTAATGAACACATTTTCCTTGATTTTACACTCTGCATTTGACTTGTTGATTGAAGGCTTGCATCTATCTCACCACATTAGGTACTTATGACTTGATTGTTAGACCTTGCAAAGTATTTACCAGGGATTTGAACCTTGGTTTTCTACATCACAGTTAAAGACACTTTTGTGATAGGCAGCTGGTGACAAAAAACTCTAAAATCTACATTCCAGGGTGACAATGGTAAAAGGTGTAGGCATATACCCTGCAACTATAGGGTTGCCAGTTTGAACCTCAGCTCTGTCAATAGCTCATTGAAGCTTTTCATAATCATTGACGTCATAAAGCATTCTACCTTAAGACCATAATTTTGAGTACCGAACGCTTAGCTTAGCTATGTTCCCCTCTGACCAGAATTAATAATTTTCATTCAAATCTCTATGAGCTTAAAGGAAACAGAGAAATTATGTGTTATTGGATGTGATCATACAAATACCCTGCAACACAAGGCAAGCCAAGGCAACTTTATTTATATAGCACCTTTTAGCCAAAGACAATTCAAATTGCTTGTACAAGAAATTTAAAAACAACATAAAAATAACAACATTAATTAAGCAGATTAAGGTACAGGCAGTCTTACAATGATCAGGAAGCTTATTTCAGAGTGTTGGAGCATAAAAACTAAAAGCTGCTTCACCATGTTTAGTTCTAAGTTAGTTAGGTTTAATTCTGATGATCTGAACACACTTGGTCTGAGTGGTATATATGGTTGAAGAAGATCAGAAATGTAGTGTGGGTTTCTATTATGAAGTGCCTTGTAAACTATTAAGAAGATTTTAAATTCTATTCTTCAAGCAACAGGCAGACAGTGCAGGGATTTCGGAACTGGACGGATGTGCTGATCTCTTTTTGTTCTAGTTAGGACTCTTGCAGCAGCATTCTGGAGAAGCTGGAGCTGTCTCATTGCTTGTTTTGATAATACAGTAAAAATGCCGTTGTAGTAAAAGAGTCTACTAAAAACACAGGCATGAACTAGTTTTTCCAAAATTTTGTAGGGACATTAGTCGTCTAATTTTAGCAATATTTTTAGATGATAGCATGAGGTTTTTATGATAGATTTGATGTGGTTATTAAAGTACAGATCAGGATCCATGATCACAACCAGCCCCTTGGCTTTGTCAGAGCATATTAAGCCAACGGACGGAAGGAGGGTCATTATATTTAATCTATGCTCTTTTGGTCTAAACACTAATATTTCAGTTTTATTTTTATTTAGTTGGAGAAAATTTTGCCGCATCTAGACTTTTTTAAACACCTTTCTTTAAGCGGCAGGCTTCCAGGTTTTTCATTTCACAACTATACACAACCCATCCTAGTTCAATAGAGAAAGTATGAAAGCTTTTAAAAGCACAGATGCCAACTGATATTTCACAGCTGGCTGGGTTATCGACGGGAAAACATGACATCGGAAAAACAAGAGGATATTCATATGTGAAGAAAAGCTAAGTCGTGTTCTGCTGATCTTTATGTTAATTCTATGTAAATAGCTAAACACAACTATAATGTCTGTAGCAAAATCTTCAGATCTTAAAGAGACAGTATGTAAGTTTTTTCCAACCTAGCAAACAATCAAAGTGTTAAATTCAAGATGGATTTTGCAGCTAGCTCAACTCTAGCTGGAAAAAGTAGAAAAAATAACGTTGCCAGGTACAAGTGCGAGCTAGAAGAACGAGCAGAAGAGTCCTGCAGTTCTGTGGTTTTGCCACAGGTGGCAGCATCACCTCTTTAATATCACATGTACTTCTTTCACAAGGTGTATAATCATCCATCCATCCATCTTCTCCCGCTTTATCCGTCAGGGTCACGGTTGGGCCGGTGCCTATCTCTGGCAGACTATGGGCGTAAGGCGGGGTACACCCAGAACAGGACGCCAGGCTGTCGCAGGGCAACAAACAGACATACAAAGACGTAAAGCCATGCTCGCACACTCACACCTAGGGACAATTGAGAAATGCCAATTAACCTAGCAGTCATGTTTTTGGACTGTGGGAGGAAGCCAGAGTACCCAGAGAGAACCCACGCATGCATGGAGAGAACATGCAAACTCCATGCAGAAAGACCACAGGCCGAGACCGAACCTAGAACCTTCTTGCTGCAAGGCAACAGGACTAACCATTGCACCGCTATTTTCTGGAAAAAAAAAATTGTACAAGACATTAAATCCTGTCGAAACTGAAACTTTGAAACTCACCCGATACGAAGTGTACGGATGGCTACTTGCAGTCGGCATCCAGTAAGCCCTTCTGAATGCTGACAGCCATCTCTGATGATGTTGGTAAGCCGTACAAATAACATATATGGGTCATATTTTTATTGTCACACCTAGCAGCACAAGATACAATGGCTTCTTTGACATGAAGAAAAGGAGAGCACCAGAGCAGGTACTCAATATGCCCACAGATAGATTCAAACATCTCTCTGATGTCAGCTTCAAGGCATTAATATGGTGGTCAGAGGGCCCAATGGTGTCTGTGAACGACAGCCTCATTTTTGTCAGTGTGCCCCCATCCAGCTGTGACTAAAATGTAGCTTGCCACCATCAGTAGGCTAATGGGTGAATGACAAGTGTAGCGTAAAGCACCTTGAAGTACCCTGATTTACCCTGCTGCTAGTTGGATAGAAAAACATCAGTGTTTTATAAAACACACATTTAGCTGAAAATACAGAATAAACTGAGTGCAGCAGCTGAAACCTTAAGAAACAAAATGTCTGATAAACTGTTAATCTAGATAACTTTAAAAGAATACAATACATTTAGGTTATTTAATAAGATACTCAACAGTTTCCCACATCGAAAAATACATCATGCAAAGCATTATCTCCAAGAAACGTCTGAACTCAGGTAGACATTTTTTTAACCCATGAACAGAGAGGGCAATTTTCAGTAAATTAAGATGCATTTATGTGATCCGGACATGACTGTGTGACAGTCAGCCCCCACCCCCCAACCCCCCCCACACGGAGAAAGCCTCATGCCTCAGGACAACACAATGACACACACACACACCCACTCACATAACCACTCCAAGGAGGAGTCATGGGGTAAAAAAAAAGGAGGAGGAGAGGGAGGAAAAAGGGAGTGGATTTCTCTAGCATACTTTCAGAAGCACACCTTTAACTGCTTCAGACTCAAGTGTTACGCCGCAAGTCAGCGACGCTTCAGCCAGTGAGCTGCGTCAGGTGCATTGTGGTGTGTGTGTGAGAGACCTGAGAGAAGAGACGCGGAGAAGAGACACTCAACCTCAAGGAAGAAGATCAGACAGCCTGCCATATGTGTGGCTCCTCTCAAGGCTTCAAGGTAAATCTGCATTCATAAAACCAGTAATATCAGTATCTGGAAGAATGTCTGCTAACTTGCTTTCTAATTTAAACAATTTTCTGTAACTGACAGATGTATCTCTGTCTCTCTGGAAGGTGTTGGACTGAGTTTAATTGTGCTTTCTAGACTCAAACTGATGCAGGCTGATAAAGCTGTTGACTCATATCTTGATTTTCAGAATATATTTTCTGCTGTGTCACTAGGTTGAATGGTTTCAAAGTGAGCTGTCACACTAGTGACAGTCATTCCGAGTCAGCTGTGGTGACATACTTCAGAGAAAAACAGGCTGAAATGTCTGCCATAAATCTCATCTCTCTGCACTTTTTTGCATCAATTTTCATTTTTTTTCTCCCAGACAGTAAACCTGTATTTGTAGCTTTTCTGACTCAACATTAGGCATGAAATTGTCCATAAAGTTTAGGCTGTGCATTGAATTCAGTCTCTTATCAGGGGAGAACATTCGTCACATGACTGCTAACCAATATTATTGCTTATCATTCACTATCTGAGCAGCCAGGAGAGGGGGGTAATAAGCGCAAACTGTGCCCTTTTATTTTTAATCACAAATCTTTCATCATCTTTTCACTCTTTTATGTCATCCTGTCATAAAGGGTGTGTTGCTTTAGTGTGGGTTGAGCTACTCGACCACATCTAGTTCAGAAGAAAAAAGCAATCGAATAGAAAGAGAAAGAGGAGATATCAGGACTGGCCAAGAGCTGAGTTAGTTCAGAGGAAGTCGGGTTGATTCACCGGGAGGGCTTGTTTCCTTGTGAAAGTGGTCTTGCTTCGGGGCTGACGTGCAAGAGAAACCTGCATTGTAGCCTTGGGGTGGTGATTCAGAGTCACAGGATGTATGGGACAGTGGGGCCAGTGGGGCTCGTTCCACTTTGAAGTTTGTTTGTCCGGTAGCAGCCGATAGGAAAGAGTAATTCTCTGAACTGCCACTGCCTCATCTACGGTATATGTCACTTTACACTTCTGAAACTGCTTTGAGGTCAGTTCAAAACTTGAGTTTTTGTGTTACAGCTGTTATTTTTCAGTGAAATAAAAAGACAACGATGTTTTGTTTCAATTATAGTTCAAACATGACTGTTGATGCCAGAATGATATGTTGCTAAGGCAACACCTTTTTATTTTCAAATAGAACCTGCAGCATTTGTGGTAGCTGAAAAATTTATCATGTTTTTGATCTGGTCTGATAACAATTCACCAAAACGTTTTGCTTTTTCTTCTTCTCTAGGCCTCCTCTTCTGAATGCACCACAGACATGTTAGCCTCAGAGAGGTCACCGCAGAGCATAGGAGCCACCCCTGTGGCTTTGACAGGTACACAGGAAGATATGCGATCATGGAACGAGGCTGATTTTGAGGAGAAGTGCACTTACATTGTGAATGACCAGCCGCTTGATGAAGAGTCCAAAAGCCATGGCAAGACAAGAGCAGAGAGATCCTTACCCAGAAACCTTGCCTTGAAACACAGCCACAGCTCTAGAGAGGTAAGATTTTCCTCCGAATCTTTTACCATATGTTGAATATTAACAAAAGCATTACATGTTAATTATACAGTCAAATCTTGAAATCAAAAACATCTGTGAAAAAAAGCAGAAGTTGTTTATCTCTTTGCAGACTTTCTTTGCGTCATTCCAACTTCCTTCCGTCCACTCATCCATCCTCAGGCGGGATGTACTTGACATGTTGTTGTCTAATTTGAGCCTTTCCTCTCTCTTGCATGTGTGTTGAGGCAAAAACGGAGACAATAGCCGAGCCCCTAGGCACTCAGACAGAGGACACTCTGATTAGCAGCTAGCATAGATTCTGATCCTTTTGTTCCAGCAGAAAATTAGACCCTATAGTAAAGCTGACTCATGGGGACCCATCAGATGTGAAATGGCTACGTTAAATAATCTTTTAAACCGACAAAAGTTTGTGTCTAGGTTGGTAGATAAAGTCAGGCAAATCAAAAGTTGTGTGGCTTGACTAAGACGAGAGATTTCTATCAAAAACAGTCAGAGAGAGGAAACAGACTTTGTCTGTGATTGAATACCTGCCTTACCACCTTGACCCTTTGACAAATCTTGTGTGGGTATTTTAGCATAGACATCTAATGATCTACATCACTAGGACACCAAAAAATCAATAAATAACAAAACTATATAGATCAACCAGAGATAATTTAAAGATACACAATATGATTGTCACTTAATATGCATAATGATTTACCTTTGACAAAATGTTGCCTGGTGCAGTTCACCCGTCGGGTGTGACCATGACACCTTATCCTTCCTTCTTTAGCCCGAAGGCTTAAGACAGAGGAATGAGTTTCACACCTCGAGGTTATAGAACAACATCAGTGGTAAAAATTTAATGCGATGGAGAAACTAAAGAGAATTCAGGTAACTGGCTTATTAAATATTCATTGTATTTGGAAAAAAGAAAAGATTGTGCCACATCATTTTACACTGTGGAAAGTTTCTCACAAGAAAAGTCTTGTGAAAGTAATTTTTCTCCTTTAAGACTTATTTAGTTTTTGCTATTTTGAAAAATTTGCATGTTTCAGATGATGAAACAAATATTAATATCAAACAATAAGAACATAAGTAATAGACAAAGGCTCTTCAAATCAACTTGACACTATTAATAAATAAAATAATTATACCCCACAACACACAGTACCCTTAGTTTTTAAATGGCTGTTAGTGGTACAGCAGGTGTAACAGGATGTACACCAAATAGTTTGACTTACTTCTAGTCAGGCCACATGTTATTTTACTAAAGTCTTATAGACTGGGTAGTTCCTGGCAGCCATTTGTGTCTTCTTTGGTCAGTTGTGGTTTTGGTCTATATAGGCTCTTTTTGATTCATATTTTCTTGTAATTGAATCATGAACTCTACCCTGAAAGCAAGTGAGAAATTGAGAACCACTTGGCATAAGTAATGACGTGGGTTCTTTTGAGACTTCTTGGATTACTTTTTGATGCCCTCTGGTAGAAACTTTTATAATCTGGGGAATCAGACACATTTAGGTGTAATAAAATTCAACAAAAATAAAGCAAACAATATTTTTTAACAGCAAAGTTTAGCAATTCATTCATTTATTCAAGCAATTCATTTAACCTCATTCATTTATTCAGCAATTCATTTAACCTCAGATAAGCTGGATTTACAATGTAACATTTAATAAATCAGTTTTTACAAGACTTTCATGTCTCTTTATCCTTCTTATTGAACAGGTGCTTGGGGTGACCAGTAAAGAGTTGATTCCAGTGGGTACCCGTTTTGGGCCTTTTGTTGGTGAAATCTACACCAGCAAAACATTGCCTAAAGACACAGACAGCCGGTACATCTGGAGGGTAAGCAAGCTGCCTGTAATCGTCTGGATTTAGGTGCTTCAAGAATGTATGCTTCAGAAAGGTTCACATCCTGCAGCTTTAGCCAGAAACGTTTCTATAGCAGTGGCGTTGCACAGGTTTGCGGTTGTGGTCAAGGACCTGCATCCTGTAAAAGTTTGCTCACCAATACTTTGGTATTGCTTCAGATGGAGGAATAAATGTGTGTGTGCCACATATGCAAAAATGATTGCCAGTATTCAGCTTGGCTGTCTGAAGTCACACATACATAGGCACACACAGCTGTTTGGTTTCAGTGACGCAGTGGTTCTTCTCTATCTGCTTCTCTCAGCAGCGGTATCACTGCCAGTAAATACACCATACACATGTCCGCACTTCTCCAGACTCACACATTCTCAAACTGACTAAGCAAGGAAGTGGCTTTTAGCCTGAGAACTGTGATGTTACAAATCAGCAGCACCAGAGCATATTCCATTACACACACACACCATTGCAATTGAGCACCACAGGGTCGTAACCTTGAAGTAATATCAGACTAATCAAATCTTTAAAAATTTTTAACATAGATCGTATGTTAGTCATCAACAAAGCAAGAGGACTGGTTCATAGCTTTAGACAGCAGAAAAAGTTGAGATTTGGAGGGGAGATAAAGAATAACTTATTCACAATTGTCGGAGCTCATAGTTGCAGTAAGTCAGATATCGTACTATAATCTAGTCATAGAGAGAATGTCTTATTCAGTTTTGCTCTAGATGACTGAAAACACCACAGCCAGTCCTAAGCTATGTATACAGCTGAACAAAATACAATACTTAGCATAAAGAGGTGAGGAAACTCTGACATCATGATTTCAGAGTCAGTGCATCTTACAGTTTTGCTGCTTCATGATTAACAGAACTACCTTCCAATTTGCATTATTTTTTTTGTGCTAAAGGTCTTCTCAGATGGGCAGCTTCACCATATCCTGGATGGTTTGAATGAGAAGCAAAGCAACTGGATGCGCTATGTCAACCCAGCACGATCTGTAGAAGACCAGAATCTAGTTGCCTGCCAGACTGGCCTGGACATCTTCTTTTACACAATTAAACCACTTCAGCCAGGTCAGGAGCTTCTGGTCTGGTACAGTCGAGAATTTGCCCAGCGCTGCTACTATCCTCATCTCGGCCAATTAGCTTTGGACAAAAATGGTAGGTGTTTCAATGGAATTTATTTAAGAAGACAAAAAGAAAATCCATGAAAGTCATTTGAAACTAAACCACCACCTATACATCGGCACATATCAGGGTTAGCTTGTCATAGCAAAGGGCTTGCTGTCAAACAGCTGACCAGTTGACACGGTCTTTGTATGGGTGTTAAAAAAGTTGCTCAGTCACACCCATGGCTCCTTTGTTAAAGCAGAACAAAAAAGGTGATAGAAGAGTCCTGAAAACAGAGAGGGGATGGTCTAAAGAGGCTGAGCCTAAGTAAAATGAGAACATTTTCAGGATTTTAGGTCTTTTAGCCCTTGTTTCCCATTTATACGTTTGGGCTTCCACAGTATTTGCAACTTGAGGTATTGAAGTTATTCAGGTTTGACTTCCTCTATTTATTTAGCTCTTGAAAGAAGAGACCTAAGAAGGCCACTTTGACTTCCTGACAAGGTGACCTGCTGAAAGATTTGTATCACACTCAGTGTTAGTTGTTTGCTGAGAAGTGGAGTGATAGGGTAAGAAGGGAGTCAACAAAAGATATGGCTTCTTCTGCTGTGTGTAGGTTAATGTCAACTGTGTCCAAAGTAGGTTAGATGCACAAACCCTCTCTGTTTACCAGTTTGAGTACTTTGTCTAGTTTTCAGTAAGCCATATTAAAGCACCACCCCCAAGATTTCCTGGCCTTTTTCATATGCTATACTGCAGTCTGGATGTTAAAAAGTTGACATAGATTATTCAGCTAAAATGTCTATCCTCATGGAATCACTTACGTCTGTATAAAAGTCTTAATTTTTAACAAGTTTTAGATAAAAAAAAAAAAAACTGTCTTTTGTATCTGGTTTTATGTTTACCATGCCTGGATATAAAAAAAAAAGCTTCTTACAAATGACTAGCTGTATGGTGTCTATGAACAGCACATCCAATGCTTAAAAAATGAAAGAGGTGTAACTATAAACTGAATTTTTCCCAGAAAGATCATAAATCACATTGGTATTACATATTGACACAAGTAATACAGTATGCTGCATGAATATAGCCAAAATTTTACAGCTTACTCAACATAATGAAATAGTTGTTTTGAGCTCTTAAATTTCTAAGCTCATTTTACTTGCGTCTAATGACATTTTTCTATTGTTTATTTGTCTAACAGAGCAAATCCAGGCTCAGGAGAGGACAAAAGGAAAACGAGGACACACTGTTTCTGAGATTCTCAAAGATGAACCTCTAAAACCTAAGTCTATCTGTCTCAGACATCAGGACAATCAGGTGTTTCAGACAGGTGTCTCAGTTTTTCCCTTGTGTTCCAGCGTTGTATATCCAATGCAGGCCAACTTGGAATCTGCTTATAACTGCAGATATCTTCCTTTGGCACCTTTGGCACCCTATGATGCTGCTACAGCCAAAAGGCCAGCAATAAGCACTCACTTCCCAACTGGTTTCCACATTGCCCTGCAACACCCTCAAGATCCTTGCAAAACTGAGCCTCACCAAGACCCATGTGTGTCGAGTGAGATTCTCTCTACTCTCAGACACAGTCCTTACCTAGTGCCACACTACTCACTGGGCCTCCTGCCACATTCATTACCATTCTACAGTGAAAGACTGAAACCACACTTGACAAAAACATCTAATTTCATGCCTTTCAACAACTATTCCCACTTCCTACATCCTTCAGTTAGTGGATCCAAAGACTTCTCACTTGCATCATCAAATTGCAAACAGGACCTCATTCTTTCACAAAATAATGAGTGCAAAGATAATAATGACTTCTACTCCAAAAAGGCAAACTACCTCAAGAGAACTAGCAGTGACCTCAGTGACGTCAAACACTCTGCTTGCACCAATGTCTACACAGACCTCAGCGTGTCTAGTAAGGCCAGCTCTTCTCCCATTGACATTAAACACTGTAGAGAAACTCCTTTTGCATCTCGGGAATGTTCACCCCCTGTTGGTACTGCTGCCTCCTCAAACTACCTTCCTTCCAAACCTACCTCTGCCAATCAGGGAAACACTGAAGATGCACTGGATCTTAGAAGGCAAAAGAGAGAAGGGTCAATCATTGGCTACAAGACCCTTTCTTACCCACTTAAAAGGCAAAATGGAAAGATTCGGTATGAATGCAACATCTGTGGAAAAGTCTTTGGGCAGCTGTCCAATCTCAAGGTCAGTACTCCTCATCATCTTGATACTGAAGAAAGTTTTATAAAAAAGTTTGCCGGAAACATAACTGATTGATTACAGTGTGTGTGTTTTTTATGTAAGTTACTGAATATAAAGCTATAAAAATTGATCTCACCTACTTTTTTCAGGTTCATCTGCGAGTGCACAATGGTGAGCGTCCATTTAAGTGTCAGACCTGCAACAAAAACTTCACTCAGCTGGCACACTTGCAAAAACACTACCTAGTTCACACAGGAGAGAAGCCTCATGAGTGCAAGGTAAGAGAATGACTTACAAAGTATTATTTCAAAATTCTGATCCATACAGCTACGGGTTTTAGCTATAACATTATCTAAGGTTTTATGACCAATAGCTAAATTTACTAAAATTATATTGCTTTGTTTTCAGGTATGCCATAAGCGATTTAGCAGCACTAGCAACCTAAAGACCCACCAGCGTTTGCACTCAGGTGAGCGACCTTACCAGTGCAAGCTCTGCCCAGCCCGATTTACTCAATTCATCCACCTCAAACTTCACAAACGGTTGCACACAGGGGAAGGGGCCCACCGCTGTCCCCGCTGCCCCTGTACTTATCTTCACCACTGCAGCCTGCAGGTGCACCTCCAAGGCTTCTGCCCCCTCTCTCCCTCAGCATCCCGTAGGCTGTCACCTGAGGAGCTGCAACGAGTCAACACTGAGATAGAGAGGTTCGACATGAGCGAAGCAGCAGAGCAGCTCGATGTTATGGCCACTGAGACACAAACAGGCAAAGGGAATGTCATTGACCTTATACAAAAGATAGAAAATAATGTCTTAAGCTTCCAGGATTCTGTCAGAGTGAAGGCTGAGCTGAGCATCGGCAACGGAGCATACCAGTGCTCAGATGAGCTATCCCAGTCCCATAATTTTATAACCAACAAGCGTGAAGCTGGAGCAAGGCTGCATTTTAGAGAGTGACCTGCAAATCCAATCAAATAATCTTCACAACCCAACTCAACAGCTGTCTGTCACTGTTTGAAGTAAAGGCTTTTCTAAATCATAGAATTCCTATATAGTATACAAGGATTGAGTGCACGGCAAGTCTAAGCATTGCCAAGCTGACCAAAATACTTCAGTGATTTAAAATCCTTATGTTTGTATAATTTATTATTTTACTAATAAATATGTACTAATATGTACCAGAGTGAATACTTGCTATATTTTTGTTCAATATTTCTAAACATCTGCATAGCATAATAAATTATTACCTAAACCTACCTCTATTTGTGGATTCACTGAGTAAGATTGAGTATTTCTGTTTTTTTGCACATGCTCGTATTATTTGATGCATGATTAAACTGAAAATGACTGTATAAGCATGACTCTGGTTGTGTCAGTGAACTAAGTGCTGAAATGACGACACAGAGGAAACCTCAATTGTTCTTGCATGGTATACATGCTTGCATTTGTGTGAGTGTACTCGGCTGATGTGGGGAGTCAAAAGTAGAAATAAACATCCTGTTATGAGTCTCTGGATATTCACCAGTAAGTATCACCTCAGCAGTCTGGAAAAAATAAAAAAAGAAATCAAAGCCATATACCATGATTTCAATGTTAATCAGAAAACTTTATAAGATCTCTAAGCAGATCTTATAAATTTAACCTATATTTCAAAAACTATATAATGCAATAAATTAGTGAATATATTTGTAGTTTTTTTTTTTCAAGTGTGCCAGCTGAGTGAAGTTCTTGTTGCAAGTCTGACATTCATATGACACTGCTGTAATGGTTCATTTTATATTAATATCGCTTTATCACGAATTTCTACTGCATTCACCTTTACCTTTAAAGCTGTAAAATTAAGAAACTTATGAATATACAGTATGTGTGCAAGAAAAAAAGTTTTAAAACTAGATTCGTATTTTTCAGGACAACAGACCGCAAAGTGTAAATCCCAAAAAAAAAAAAAAACTACAAAGGAGGACCTCAAGTGGTCATGGCTTAATTAGCTATTTACAGTTGTTTTTAACACATTGTTCAAATGTCAGGCATTTTAAGCATAGCTCACAGATTTAAGGTCACAACCCTCCTAAAGCTTCTTATCAGCATTCTTTATCTTTTCCAAAAGCATGTTTTATTTATGCTTAAAATAATGCTTCTGGAACACTCTACTGTGTCCTATCTGTTTAACCAATCTAGTCCTTGATTCAGATAAATCTAAGGCGTTCGGATGCAAACATCCTCGATTATGGTTCCGTCGGTCCATGTAGTGCTTTGTACCACATCTGGAAGCAAAACAGCTTCACGGAATAACGCTGCCATCCTCATGAGAGCTGGTATAGCGCACGACTACATACATATAAACGGCAAAGGATTTGGCCACCCTCATATTGTCTAAAGAAACATAAGAAAAAGAAATGGTTAAAGGTCTGTACTTAATATAGCGCTTTTCAAAAGAGAAGACTTGACCAAAGCACTTAACCCTTCATTCAGACATCCTCACACAATCACACACTGATGATGGAAAGCTACATGGTAGCCACAGCTGCCCTGGAGCTCACTGACGCCACCAGGTGTTTGCAATGCAGGTGAAGTGTCTTACCCAAAGACACAAAGACACTGAAAGCCAGAGCTGGGGCTTGAACTGCCAACACTTCAATTGCAGGGCAAACTCCAGTGTCCGACGCCACTTTCGCCCCTGAAGCCTTCTGCCTTAGTTGGTGAGCTAACTGGGATCATCATGGGAACACCACTGATCTGTGGCTATAAGTGGTGTGACTTACTGTATATTCTGAATTCTGTCCATCAGAACCAGCATGAAATTCATCAGTAATTCGACAAATAATTCTACCACCTCTCGTGTATTACTGCTCACATTTATTCTTACTTCTTTCCTTACATTACATGTCCTTAGTTAAACTTACTGAATCCTTTTGTTGTCTATTTTGCAAGTACAATGCATCTGTTTTGTGGACAAATGTTCACAAATCTCCACTTGCTGACTCATATCCCACATTGTCACAGACAATGAGGATAGAATTAATGTTTTTTTTTTGTTTTTTATTATTATTTTGTTTTTTTGTCAGTGTTCATTCTGTATAATTCATGTAGTGGTGTGGCTTAATGAAATGATACCACGGCCTTCCATAAACACTGTGCAGTTAGTCCTCCCAGTGGGTCGGTAACTGATGTCCCTTTAAAGCGGCCTTTTTGACGTCATGTATTTTGACAGTGGGTGGGTGGTAGGCAGCGGGAGAAGAAGAAGAAGAAGAAGAAGAAGGGGAGCTGATGAACCCGTAGAGAGAGATGTCCAGGATCATGTCCCCGGCTGTTTTTTGCACCCACATATCCGTAACATGATAACCACTACTCCCGGAGCGCTTGCTCGAAGGATGCCGACCGCGGCCAGGCGGAGCGGCTGCTGGATAGCGTGGTGCCAGGCGGTGCTGCTCGGTGTATCGGCGCTGGTCATCATAGCCGAGCGAAGCGCACGTAAGTGGGCAGCTAGCTTGGGATCGCGCTCTGTGTGGATTTTCTGTTTAAATGAAAAGCCGCAGCAATATAATCCTTTTTCGGTACGCAATGGTGGTTTCAGCTACATTTTTCCAGAAAAATGTAGCCGAAATCACGACGCTTTGAATGCAGGTGGTAATACAATTTAAAAGGGGAAGATATAACAGCTGAAACTAGCGTTAACAGAGAGCCTGGGCATTGTTTATCTTAGCTGGAAAATAGGTTCGACACTCACAACAAATAACATCAGTAGATATATACTAGTATTCTTAAAATCTATAGGATATAAATCATCCTGTCATTTTTGTCAATATACATATTAGATTTGAGCCCTGATGCAGTTTTCATACCACCTGTAATCTGTCAGCTCTCCCTGGAAAACGGATCAATAAGCCAAGGTCAGGATGCCAGAAATATGACTGGATCTGTACAAAGTGTTTGTGTTCTGCAGGTATACCTTTCGGTAAAGATTAAAATACTGCACTGTTGCTCAGAGCAACGTCCATTTATTAAAACAAATATTTAAAGTTAATATTACAGACAGGAGTCAGACAGTATGGTCATATTTTGGTAAAATCTGTTTGCCCTTATTATTTTCTGCAAATAACAGTCCATCCTTTCACATCCAGTGCTTTAACTTGGTTACATTTTGTTTAGTTAATTAATATAAACAGATTAAACCCCAGTTCCTGTCAAATTTAGTTTATAATGCCTAACGATAAAAGAAAATATTTAAAGAGCGGAAATCCCTTCTCCCCAACAAGCATGCTTCGTCCATGATATTACTTTACTTGATTCTGGCATTCTGTAATTGCCATTTAATCTTTAGATTATTGCACAATCCTGCATCCAGCTTGTCTTTTGTTTGTGTGCATGCACCAGTAATCTACTGTATTGGATTCTACCTTTGGAATGAGGAGACTCATTGGGCGGGCCTCACACTCGGCCTCTTCCTTCCTGGGACAGCTGTTCAGCTGCTAAGTGTGAAGTGGTACTATGATGATGGGGATGACAGGCGGTGCTACCTCTCTGTTATACACATACTACACTTGGGTATCTTCAAAAGGTATCATCTTTGCAACTTTAGCATAAGATTTATTACATAATATATGGAATAAATGAAAGTAGTACTGCATGCTGTATGCCAGAATGCTGTAAGATATAACTGCCTGTCAGATTGTAGACAAGAAGCATAATATTCACATCATAGAAGAAGGTTATCCCTGTTCAGGCTTTTGTCTCTAACTCCCTCTCCTGGCAGGTTATGGGACTGCATGAGGTCTGTGCTGCGCATGCAGGGCTCAGTGGCTGAACTCGGTGCTGCTGTCATGCAGCAGGCAGATGTTGCTGCCCTTTGGCTGCTGGAGGCGCTTGTTCTTACACTGCCTCAGAGCCTGCTGCAGGCATATGTCGTTGTGTCTACAGATGTGGGGATAATGTCACCAGGTATACTGATCTTCAAATGTGTTTTTGACTCACTCTTGTGTTTGAGGCATGCTTTTAATGTTTAATGCTTTGCTTCTGTTTAATACCCAGTGGCATATTGCTGTGGCTTATGTGTGCTGTCCATTTCCTGGGCCCTGGTTCTGTACAGCCGAGCCTGCTGCCTGATACGACCAGGCCATTTGGCTATGCCCCCGGCAGCCCTGCTGTGCCAGCTGGTCTGGAGAGCAGGAATGCTGGGTGCCAGGGTAACCTGCCTCATGTTTTTTGCCAGGGTATTCAACTGGTGGGTCTGTGGAGTAGCAGGTGAGCATAAACAGGGAAGGTCCTCTAATTTCTTTCTATTACATTGAAAAACACAAACCTGTTTGCATTTTACTGACAAAATCTGCTGTGTGTATTTTAATTCTGTCCTAATATGTAGGTTTTCACTGGCTCACAGCCTCCTTCTGGTTAGTATCACAGCAACCTGACATTTGCACCGGTCACTGGTGTTGGCGTGCCTTTAATGGCGCCGTGGGACTCATCCATGTCTTCCTCTTCCTCAACGTCAAAGACGGACCCTCCCGCTTTCGCATGGCAAGCTTCTATGCAGTAAGAAATCACCCGTTTTACAGAAAATTGTTTCTAGCCATCCAGCGGAGCAAGTCGCAAGGACATACACAGATATATAAAACAAAAAGTTTGCACCGTCATCATCACCTCTGTGTCCCCAGCACGCAGTGATGTAAAGCTATCTACACATGAGTGATGGTGTGACCTTCCTTTACTCCTTTCTAGTTCATGCTCGTAGAGAATGTGACTTTGCTGCTGGCCGCCTCTGACTTCCTGAGCGAAGCATCGTGGGATAGCATGACCCTTCCCACCTCTGCGCTGTGCAGCTTTTTCCTTGGTGAGTCATTTTGTCTGCAGCATCTTCACAGAAGAAGAAAAAAAAAAGTCTGTCCCATGCAGATCCATCACTGTGTCTAAACAAATGCTTAAATGCTTTGCTAAAAAGTAGAAATATGGTGGTGTCTTCGAAAAATCTAGAAATTGGCAACAGCTGGTCCTTCAGTCGAAAGGTGATCGGAAACATTGAGCTAAATCTGGAATCACTTAGCAGGCTCTAAATCAATCTTTGTTTAACTGTGGTGAAATAAAAGGTTCATTTTTATAATTTATTGTACTATAAAGTTATATTATTGTGAAAAATAATTATAAATTTTCTGGTTTATTTATTATTTAATTATGGGTGCTTTTGGGTTTGAACTATTGCTTAACACCGGAAGAAAACAGGAACTAAACTTACTTTTTCCTATTACTTTGTCATCTAAGGAGCCACTTCTTTGCTTCTATACTACCGGTTCCTCCATCCCAAGTCCACAGAGATCTGCCAAGGTACGAACCGACACCAGATGGGCAGCACATGCATAGAACAGGGGGAGTCCTCTTTCTCTCTTGGAGACAAAAGTCTGCCAGCATCTTCTGTCCAGAATCACGGCAGTTTCTCCCTGTCTGGAGTGGCAGGGTCTCTCCTGGAGCACCCAGGAAACTGTCAAGGTCACAGCTCCTGCCCTTGCTTCCACCACCACTGGCTTCTGATCCGCCTGGCCCTGAAGACAGGAGATCTCTGTAAAATCAACAGGGCATACGGTGCTGGTGGACCAGCAGCCATTCTAGACATGGAGGAGTATAACCAAGAGGTTAAGAGTAATGAGGGCATCACCTTTACAGCTGGAGGCAGTTGTGAGGGCGTGTCCACCTCTGAGTCCCAGGGAAAAGGCCTTGCACCGCTCTCAGACTGCAAAGATGAGTTCCAGAGCTTGAGCGAACCCACGTCGACTGAACAACCTGAGGAAGAGGATGACAGTCTGGAAATGGAGAGCCCCATGGAGTCACCTGAGTCAGATTTCAAGCGCAGCTCCCCAGAGGGTAAGTCTGTTTTCGGAGACAGCCCGGAGCCTTATTACTGCCCCACAGAATCAAGTTCCACCTTATACTTCAGTGCCGATCCCCAGTCCCCCAGCAGCGCCAGTAACCCCCGTTTGGACCGGGACATTGGGAGTCTGGAACAGGGGGTCCGCCTTAGCTCCATCCCCAGCGATCCGGCCCTGCACAGAGACGTGCGCGGACTCATGGGCCGCGTCGGACCGCGCTGCACTTCAACTCCCAAACTGGACTGCGGGGTGTCGGATTCTCCTCCCAACGTGCCCCACCTCACAGGTCCACGGAGGCAGCTCATATTGTCTCGCAGAGACGAAGAAAACACCTTCTAGCTGTAACGTTGTACAATCAGGGAACAAGTTAAGAACAGCAACTTCTTCTACATTAATGCAGCACACCAGCTTTATTATCTTTTCATATGTTATAGGATGAAAGCTGTTATTTTACATCATTATCAGATTATTGGACATATAGAACGTTACATGCAATGGGGAAAAATCTAAAATGGCATCTATTTTTATTATAACATTAAACATTCTTATTCTTAGCGCATTGCTTTCAAATGTTGGAAAAACTGAAACTCTCTTAAAGTGAAAATCACAAGGAAACATAATCCCGCCTCCCGGACCAATTTTGAAAAAGGACCCTGAGTGGGAGAGCTGAGTGTGTAAATGAGTGGCAGTGGTGTAATATGGACAGTCAGCAGATTGATGCTGGTAATTATGGCACAGATAGAGGTTTTTTCACTCCCCTTTGCCACCAGAGGTCGAGGGAGGCAGTGTGCCGGAGCCCCATCACTGGTGGTGACTCATCGAGGCCGCCGGACAACAGGATTTCAGAGTTGTCTGGCTTTATACTCAAACCCAGAACTATGGTGATATATGCCTGTCACTGCGACAAAGGTGTGTACCAGCGTATACCGTTTGGACAAATAGTAAAAATTCAACTGCAATAACCACCGTACCAATAACCACTTTGACAGCAGTGAAGTCAGAATCTCACATGAAAATGTAAGAAAAATGCACCTAATATTAAAATAGCACCCAATAGGCCTAGCTTATACAGCTTAAATGCAAAAAACAGTGGATTCTGTGGTGAGTAACACCTTTTTAAAAGGAAAATTCAATGTTCCACTGACAGGGATGACGGATCAGCATACCTCATGCCACAATTTCAATAATTATTTATGCTATTTTTTTGGCAGCTATATTTCAGTGTTAACTTTGGAATTATACTGTGCATAAAAAGAAAATCAGCATCTATATGACTGTGATTACTTAGTAGGGAAGTGCAGTGCCTTGCAAAAGTATGCATACCCCTTGATATTTTCTATATTTTCTTTCAGTTTACTTCATTAAACCCTTGCATAGTATTATAATTTGAGGTTATAATACAGATTTGTGAAGTCAAAGGAACATTATGGTTTTCCATTTATCCTACAACTAAAATCGGAAATGTGACTTTCATTACACATTTAGATTGTGTTCTTTCTTGTATGTTTTCAAAAATACCTCAAGCACAGTCAGATTAAACAGAAAACATGTGAATATCAGTTTTTAAGCTTTTCTACAGATTCTCAACCAGTGAAGAATTAAACGTTAATCGGACCATTGTAATGTATAAATGTTCTTAGATCTACACAGTTTAACATGTCAGATTAGGGTAGTTTTCCTACTGAAGGGTGAGCCCAACATCTTAGTCTGAAGTCTTTTGTGGCTTCTACAAGTTTTCTTCCAGGAATCCCCACATCATGTATACAGATTGGGTGTTAATTTTCTCTTACCTTTACCATGTTGGTCAAAAATTTACATTTTGTCATCTGGCAACAGATGATCTCATAAATAATTTGCTAAAAAAAACAACCATATTTTAACTTTTTTTCAAGAATAGGTTTCTTTTGGAAACTATAAAAGACCAGATTTTTGTTGTGCTTTAGCTGAAGTCGTCCTGTTAGTTTGGGTGGACCTTAACCTGGACTGTATATGTTTTGTATTCGGTCTCCAACAAGCCACTGCTCACAGAACAGCTGTGTTTATACTGGGATGAAATGACAAAAAGATCAACTACACAGATACTAATTAGGTGCTTTTTGTTAGTTTGGCTCAATCCGAATACAGCAAATTGTAGACTCTAGCCCCTTACTTGACCTTTACTGGAGTCAGCAGTAAGAACTCTATCATGGGTAGATAAAGGAACTCCTTAAACTTGTATGTCATTATGCAAAGGAAACGCACACGGTTGAAGCTAGTAAAATCGGAGAAAAAAAGTATTACAAAGTTTTACAAATGTAGCAAATAACTGAAGCTCTACATTATACAAAGCCAAGCATATGAAGCTGCATACATTTGCATGTGTCACACACACACATTACATGTGAAGAAACAATTTTTGGTCATTTCTGTGAGGTGGACTGTGGTTTAATGTCATGTCACTCAAAGGATTGTGGGATTCCTTATAGCTGCTTAGTGCCCAGATAGGAACGGGACAAACTTCCTATTCAAAAGGTCCTATGATAGGAAGCATTATCCTTCCTTGTTCTTTACTCTTCGCCCAGATCTTATCATGGCAACCACTGATGATGGCAATCACTACAATCAAACAATTCCTGTAACTCTAGAATGAGACTTCTGCACACCTGAGCAGGTATTTTGGTCCCCTCTTTATGCTCATTAGGACTGTCAGGGCTCATAGAAGGCCATTTCAGAATATTCCAGTGTTTGCCTCTTAGCCTTCCTGGGTTGTTTTAGCTCTGTGTTTTAGGACATTTTCCTTTTGCAAGACCCATGACCTGTGACTGAGATCAAGCTTTCTGACACCGGGCAGCACATTTCTCTTTCTCTCTGGAATACCTTGATAGATTTCATTGTACCCTGCAGAGATTCAGAAACTCTGTGCCAAATGAAGCAAAGCAGCCCCAGAACATAACAGAGCCTCCTCCGTGTTTCACAATAGGGAAAGTGTTCTTTTCTTGATATGCTTCTATTTTCCATCTGTGAACATAGAGCTGATGAAGCTGGCATAAGCCAGATTTATACATGCAGTTTAATTTGAATTTTACACTGTATCCATCTGAGAAGGCTTTTGTGGAAAGCAGAGACATTCTGTACAATTTTTCGAGCTGATTGGGTAAATCCTCAAGTGGCATCTGCCTCCCATGTCGAGCTTTCAGCCAATTGCTGCGGCAGTAGTATCACATGCTTGATTACAAGATTGTAGACACTTATCGTGCTAATTAGTGGACACTCCTTGATTTAACATGTCCCTTTGGTCACCTAATTTTTTGTCTTTTCTTGGGGTACTGACATTTTTGTTTCGTCTTCTTCATGATTTAATTTTCTAAAATCATTCTGTTAAAAGAGTGGTTGGAAATCAATGTCTGACTTTTATGGGTTCATTTTCATACAATTTTCATGTATTATTACTTTTGTCAGATTCAAGGTATTACTGTGACCATTGTGGGTCTTTCTTTCATTAAACCAGGGATAACGATAATTGTGTCCAGGTGTATAATCCCAATGACACACATTGAAATTCATGGTTGCGACATGATAAAAGTTTAGAGAGATTCAGGGGGTATGAGTCTTTATTCAAGGCACTGTATACATTAGTTACATTAAAAACTATTTTAAAACTAGAAATTAGAGCAGCCTATTACTCTTAAGCAACCAAGAGTTTAAGTTAAACATACTGAACTTTGTTCATATCACTGCAGCCCTCGAAGTGATTCGATGGCACAGAGCAAACAGATCTAACAGGGAGCAGAGTGTCTGACCTCTTAAACTATTTCAATGCAAGCCATAGCTTTATGGCTTTTTTAAAGCACAAGTATCTTTAATGTATAGCATTTGTTTTTGAAGTGATGCTGTTTTTTTTATTTCTTTAACTGAAACAGTAAGGCTTCACTACTTCCATCTGGAAGCTGTGTTTCTCATATGGTGTTAAGTGGCATTGCTTTGAACAGAGGTAGTGTTTCATCTAAAGAAAACTGTGATGTTTTTTACATACTTTATTTCTGTTACATGTTGACCATGTAATTGCTACATAAATTATAGAACTAACATTATGTTTGCAAACAATAATTTCTCAGGCACAAAATCATCTGCTGTGAGATGAAATGAACAATGTGCTGATGTGGTGATTTTTTATTTATTTATTTGCTCTTGATTGCTATTTTTAAGTGACAAAATTGTATTTGAAGTACTGTTCTGAAACAGGAAAGCAGTGTAACAATGCCTTTGTGGCATTATGAACTATGACATCTGAGGCCACTGGTGGCTTGAAATAAGCAATAAACAGCCTAAATGTTTGGTGTCTAGACTTATTGTTTATTTAAGATGTTTATGATAGTTTGCAAAATAACTTCAGCTATATTTGTCCATAAATCCTAATGAAACTAACCCCTCACAAAGACTACCAGTATGCCTTGAAGGCATAAAAACCTGGATGACTGCGCCTGAATGCAGACAGAACATAGGTTATTGACTTCTCACCAGAATCTTTGCAAAAGAAGCTGATTAGTCAGTCACTTCATACGGATGGGTTTAATTGATCTCTGTTAAAGAGCTTAGTATTATTTTTGTTTACAACCTGTTATTTAAATCCCCCATCAGAGATTTCTTGAATTCCCTTCTTTCATCTCTGAAAGATTGGAAAAATTAGAAAAATCTATTCCAAAAGTGACACTGAGAAACTAGTCCATGCATTTGTTACTTCAAGGCTGGACTATTGTAATTACTTTTTATCAGGAAGTCCATAAACTGTAGTTAAAAGCCTTCAACAGATCTCTGATGAAAATTAAAAACAGAAATCATATTTCTCCTATCTTAGCTTCTCACTTATAAAGCCTTAAATGACCAAGCTCCATCTTATATCAGGGATCTAATCGTTCCTAGAGTTTCTAAAAGTAGAATGAGAGGCAGATATTTTAATTATCAGGCTCCGCTCCAGTTTAACCAACTACCAGTTTTAGTCCATGAGGCAGACACCCTGTCTGCTTTTAAGGCTGGGTTTAAAACCTTCCTTTTTGATAAAGCTTAGAGTTAGAGTGGCTCAGGTTATCCTGAACTATCTCTATAGTAATGCTGCTATAGGACTAGACTTCTGGAGGATATAAGGACCACTTTTAATCATACTATCTCTATTCATTCTAGCTCTATTCTCCCATTCTGCAGTATTTGCTACTTCAAGGCCTAACTCTGTGTTCTCTCTGCTTTTCCTGTCATAGTAGCTTCATTTGGTCTGCTGTTTGGCTGTGACATCATGCTGGAGAGAAATATCAGCTGAGCTGCTGCCACTAACATCTTTGTTGATACGTAGATGTTAGAGTTGGGCCTGTTAATTTTTTTTTTTTACAGTGTAGTCCTGTTTCTTTTACTTCTACTGTATGTATGTGCTCTCCTTTGACATTGGAATTCTCTCAGAGCTCGTCTGCCAGGCTGTGTCTTTCCTGGACAGGGCCACCCGTGGAGCTAGTTAACAGTTACCTTTTGTATCTCTGCTTATTTTTCTATGCTTTCTTCTTTCACATTGAACCCCAGTCGGCCTCAGCAGACGGCCGCTCACACTGAGCCCGGTTCTGCTGGAGGTTTCTTCTTATGAACAGGGAGTTTTTTTTCCCCCACTCTCGTTGCATGTATGCTTAATGTGAGGGATTGCTGTCGGGTCAATACGTCGATGCAATCACCTGGTTATCCTTAGACAGAAAACTGAGCCAATCTAAACGTGTGATCTGATTGAACTTTCTTTGTAAAGTGCCTTTAGATGACGTATTGTGACTTGGCTCTATAAAAATAAACTGAATTAAATTTTCAACATTTTAATCATTGCACCGACTATAGTTACAAAGTTAGGACTTTTGCAATACCGGAATCGCATCTTGTCCTATTTTTAAAAGCTATCTACGCTGTTTGTGTTTTTCTTTTAGACTGGTTAACTTAAACAAGTAAAATGTGTTATATACCAGGTTTGTCATGCAGTCTGAAAACACATTTGCAGAATCTATTTCCTCCCTAAAAATCCATCCATCCATCCATCCATCCATCCATCCATCCATCCATCCATCCATCCATCCATCCATCCATCCATCC